>PVLC010001882.1:25269-129100 GCA_004027655.1 Graphiurus murinus | reverse complement strand
GGTACTGGGGATTGAACTCAGGGGCATTCTACCTCCGAGCTATACCCTCAGCCCTATTTTTTATTCTTTATTTTGAAACCGAGTCTCACTAAGTTGCGGAGTGCCTCACTAGGTAGCTGAGGCTGGCCGCGAACCCGGATCCTCCGGTCTCAGCCTCCCGAATGCTGGGATTACAAGTGTGCGCCACCACGCCCGGCTTTTTTATTCTTTATTTTGAAACAAGGTCTCACTAAGTTGTGGAGTGCCTCACTAGGTAGCTAGGGCTGGCCGCAAACCCATATCCTCTGGTTTCAGCCTCCCAAATTCTGGGATTACAAGCATGGGTCACCACGCCCAGCTGTATCTGCCGTTTTTGAGTCCCACTCCCTCTCCACCCTTTCCAACAGCGAAACAGTGAGCCAAAGGTCCTCACGAATGCTCCAGGGGTGTAGCTGATCAGACTTATGGCTGTCCCAGATGGCAACTGATCAGATATTTTTATTTAAGAACTGAGTTGGGAGACTGAGACCGGAGGATCCGGGTTCGAGGCCAGCCTCAGCTACCTAGTGAGACTCTCCGCAACTTAGTGAGACTCGGTTTCAAAATAAAGAATAAAAAACAGAGCTGGGAGTATAGCTCGGAGGTAGAATGCCCCTGAGTTCAATCCCTAGTACCGCAAAAAAAAAAAAAAAAAAAAGAACTGGGTATTGGCTGGGTGTGGTGGTGCACACTTCTAATCCCAGTACTTGGGAGGCTGAGACAGGAGGATCACAGGTTCGCAGCCAGCCTCAGCTACTTAGTGAGGTCCTCCACTTCTTAGTGAGACCTTGTTTCAAAATAAAGAATAAAAATGGGACTGGGAGTATAGCTCGGGGGTAGAATGCCTCTTGAGTTCAACCCCAGTACCCCCCCCCCCAAAAAAAAAAAAACTGGGTATTGAATCCAGAGGCATTCTACCTCTGAGCTACACCCTTAGCCCTTTTTTCTTTTTCTTTTTTTTTTTTCTGAAGCAGGGTCTTGATAGGTTGCTGAGAGTCTTGCTAAGTCGCTGAGGCTGGTCTTGAACCTGCAATCCTCCTGTTTCAGCCTCCCAGGTACTGAGATTACTGGCGTGTGCCACCATACCTAGCTTGATCAGAATTTTTTTTTTTAACTTGGCAGCTGTTGGTTTAGGAAAAGTGAAGAAGTCCATGCAGACCTGGATAACCAAACTAACTTGATGTTAGGAATGGAATTGCAGTGATAAGCAGTTCAGATTGAAGTGGGATCGAAGAAGAAGCCGGGCGTGGTGGCGCAAGCTTGTAATCCCAGCATTCGGGAGGCTGAGACCGGGGGATCCGGGTTCGCGGCCAGCCTCAGCTACCTAGTGAGGCACTCCGCAACTTAGTGAGACTCGGTTTCAAAATAAAGAATAAAAAATAGGGCTGGGGGTGTAGCTCGGAGGTAGAATGCCCCTGAGTTCAATCCCCAGTACCGCAAAAAAGAAGTAGAAGATCAGGTGAGATGAGATTTCTTACTTTCTTTGCTTGCTTGCTTGAAGAAATGTAATGTGGAGAACCCTGAAAATCTTCAAGATGGAAAAGAGTTGGGTGATGGAGGAAGGACTAAGGTTCACACGAGGGCTTAGTAGGAGAATGTGACTCTTCATTGCCAATCTGTGTGTCCCCTTGAAGATGCAGAGACCGGGAGGCTCCGCTCGGTTCCCATGAGGAACAAATTAAATTGGAAACATTGCATAATATAAACATATGTTATAAGAACATTTTATATTTAGAGGAAAAATAAGGATAAAAATGTGTTAGATCCATTTATCTGTTGGATTATTTCTTTAAAAATTCAGTGGGCCAGATAGTGATAGGAAATCCCAGAAGAGAATAACAGATCGTGTACGATTATGGTTGTTTTATGAACATTTGTAAAATACTGTCAAGATGGTTTGTAGACTAGCTTGTTTTTCTTTAAGGAGGACTGTTATGATGTAGATTTTATTTATTTTCATTAAGAGGAAAGTTAAATTCCTTCATTTCAGTGGAGAATCTGATGTGTTTTCACTGGTCAGATTAATCTTTGCATGTTTGTTTTGGAGGTAGAGCTGTGGTCTCTTTGGGACATTATTGGAATTAAGACTTAATGGTTGGGTTATCCTGTACGTGTGTGTGTGTGTGTGTGTGTGTGTGTGTGTGTGTGTGTGTGTGTTACTGGGGATTGAACCCAGAGACTTTTCTGCCTCTGAGCTATACCTCCAGCCCTATTTTTTACTCTCTTTTTTTTTTTGTATGTGGTACTTGGGATGGAACCCAGGGCATTCTACCTCTGAGCTACATCTCCAGCACTATAATTCTTTATTTGGAAACAGGGTCTTATTAAGTTGCATAGGCCCTCACTAAGCAGCTGAGACTGACCAAGAACCTGTGACCTCCTGTGTCAGCCTCCCAAGTACTGGGATTACAAGTGTACGCCACCACGCCCGGCTTATTCTTTATTTTTGAAACAGGATCTCACTAAGTTTCGGAGGGCCTCACTAAGTAGCTGAGGCTGGCTACCAACCTGTGATCCTCCTGTCTCAGCCTCCCAAGTACTGGTATTACAAGTGTGCGCCACCATGGCTGGCTCCTGAACCTTTTAACACTAATTTTCTGTGGCTGGAAGTTGGGGAGGTAACTTCTTTTATTACAAAGAAGAAGTAGTTTTTTACTGAATAGTTTGTTATTGCAAACTATAAGAAATATGATTAAGGAGTGAATAGGTTTTTCTGAAATTTTTTTCACTTGGTTACTTTATGCTTCTGCCATCAAGGATGAGTTATCTTTCTATAATTTTAAGAAGCTTTGGTAGGGAAGGACATGTTTTGTCTTCTGTGTCAGAGGAGGAAATAAAGTGATCATGTGACAGACTTCAGTTCTTTTGATTTCCTTTTTTGTAAACAGTCCTAGAATTTTTCCCATCAGATATTTTCAGTGTCTTTTGGTGAAAGAACATTATATGTTAAGCACAAATGCTATTAGTGAATTATAGTTGTTTATATAGTTTAGTTTAAATTAAAAAAAAAACATTGGTACCTTTGAAGGAAGATATATTTTAGAGGGTATAAATGAAGTGAAAGACATTGTTATAATAAGTAAAGTTAATTCTGTTTGGAAATCAAGACGTTGAGGGAAAGGGAAGCTAAAATAAGATTGCTCTATATTATCTTTTAGAAAAGAAGACAGATTTATTTTTATAATGTTTTTAAGAAAAAGTCTATTTTTAAGATGGTAGTACTTGGGAATTGGGGTGGAAAATGAGGGAAACTTTCAGATGAAAGCGTTCTCTGTATATTCATTATAACTGAGAAATGAAGTGGGAGGGGAACATTTTTTTCCTCATCAAGTGGAACATTTGCTTTTGCCTTCCAGAACGTGGGAAGGGAAAGGGTAATAATAGGACAGTGTGATTGTGGGTATGAAAAACATTTCCATAAACCAAAAGCCAAGTGTGGAGTTACACAGCGCGGTATTTATTACATCAGTTATACAACCCAGAGAGATGGGTCCACCGGCCGCAGCCATCTCGGGTTTCTGACGACCGCTGCAGTCCCGTGTTTAAAAATGTCCATCATGCCTTTTGGCTTATAGTCAGGCTTCCTTCAGGTGGACTGGACAGCTGGCTCATAGTCGGTAAACTGCTGGTAATTCGCCCTCACATCTTCTGAATCCCCTACTCTTTTACCCTGGGCTCACCTGCTCCCACGAAGAGAAGAAAGTCAGTGAGGTGGAGTACAGGCTGGGGGTCAGGGCATGCCTCGGACCCCCTGGGGAAAGTGCTCCCCGGGCACGGCTGGGAGAGCCTTCTCAACCAGGGAGGTGTGCCGGCCGGGCCCCCCAACCCTGGACTCTGCTTGAACTGGACAGCTTGAGAAGGGGTGCGGATAGTGTGGGGGCAACAGGGTGGGTCTAACTAAACGATCTAACGCTGCTGTGGGCGTGTGTAGGAATCAGGCAGTTCCCTGTACGTATAACAGGCATTGAGGGTAGTGAGGTCTTGCTTTCATTTTGCAAGTATTGGGAAGAATACCTGCCAGCTGCACTGCTGATGGGAACTGCCAGCTGCTCAAATTTTATTTATTTCATGGGGCAACCTTGTGTCACTTCTAGCCATTGTGTATGCTTGGACTTACCCCCCAGCGAGTGTTTGAATGACCTCTCAGTATCTTTTTGTACCTGAGATGACTGTACTGTGAGGGGAACAGTGTCTGTGAGATTTAGTGAGTGACACAAATCCCACACAGCTGTAAATATGGCTTAGGGGGACTTAGGCAGGGCCTAGCTACCCCTGGGGACATCTGGAGCCAGGGTCCCAGGTTTAGATAAGCGGTGGGACTAAAGATCTACCTTCTAGCCCTGGTGCTGGGGCAGGGAGCGGGTGTTGATCCTATGTCTTGAGTTTCCCCAAAACGATGACCTATCACCAGGAGCTATAGGTTGGTAATGACAGCCCACAGGCTACCTCGCTAGTGCAGCTTTACTGCAGGTGTTCAGTTCATGGCAGCGATGTGATGCTTCGAGGTAAAAGTGGGGACCCTGAGGGACTGTCCTAAGTGGGTGGATTCTTACATGGATATAGTATCTGACAGATGGATTTTTCGTTTCCCACATTTTACAGTCTTAAGTGTTCCATTTCACTTTATTTTTTAATTTAATTTTATTTTTTTCGGTACTGGGGATTGAACTCAGGGGCATTCTACCTTCAAGCTATACCCCCAGCCCGATTTTTTATTCTTTATTTTGAAACACGGTCTCACTAAGTTGCGGAGTGCCTCACTAGGTAGCTGAGGCTGGCCGTGAGCCCAGATCCTCTGGTCTCAGCCTCCCAAATGCTGGGATTACAAGCATGCGCCACCACACCCGGCTCCATTTCACTTTAAAAAGAAAGGCATAATCACAAACTTTCCTCCTGGGTATGACTTCTCACAGATACTTTAATATCTGTGTCACTTTAGAAATGTTACTGTTTTATTTCCTGTGTGTCCTTTATCCTGGCAGTAGTTTGACGCTGGGGGTGTGCACCTCCCCCTCTGGCCCTGCAGGCAGAGAACAGTCACCACAGTGTTCCCCTAGCTAAGCAAACCGTCGGGAGAAGAGTGCAGGAGGGTTGTCCAGGTTCGTGTGCCTGAGACACGTGGGAACGGAAGGCGATTTAGTCTTCACGTTTGTTTCATCCTCAACAGATTTTCCCAGCCAAAGTCTCAGACATGTCCGGCTGTGTCCCCAGAGTGAGCAGGTATGCTGAGGGTCTTAGCAGCCCTAGGTGCCTTTGTGGTCTGTGTGAGTTCTCACAGGGATATACATTCTTGTATACAAATCCTACCTTGGCTCCTGTGTTGTTACTTTCATCAGGAATGTATGATCTTCATAGATCTTAGAAGAAAAAAAAAAATTAAATACCTCAGTAAAATGTGGAAGACAGCCTCCCAGGGACTATGGAGGTAGTTAATGGAGGGATAGGATGGTAAGTACTAAAGAGTGGAATACTGTCAGCAAGTCAGTGGGCTCATTCTTCCCTAGCAAGTGACTCCGACTTTGTTGCTTATTAATTCCCGCTTTCCTCAATTCCTTAGTGGATATCCTGTGGTGGGTTTGAATGCCCATTTCTTCTGTGGGTGAAAACTGAAATCTACAATTGGCTTTTGTTATTGTAATCTATTTCTTTTAATGTGGCGTCCTAAATCTCATGGTGACTATAATAGTGAGCATGTTGATGTGAAATTAAATGCTGTTTTCCAAGATCAAAATATGAGCAGGGCGTGGTGCTGCATGCCTGTATTCCCAGTACTTAGGAGACTGAGACAGGAGGATCGTAGGTTCATCAACAACTAGTGAGACTCTGTTTCAAATAAAAAATAAAATAGGGCTCGGGGGTGTAGCTTAGAGGTAGAATGCCCCTTGGTTCAGTCCCCGGTACCATACACCCCCCCCCCCCACACACAGACACACACATCCACACACACACAATCAAAATATGTTTGGAAGTAGATTTTTATGGAAACAGTGTGATGAATCCAGTGATGTGACAAGTTTTTAGTTGCTACACCAAAACCTGTTCTCCTAGTTGGGTGTGGGGGCGCACTATTGTAATCCCAGTACTTGGGAGGCTGAGACCAGAGGATCTGGGTTCACAACCAGTCTCATCTACTTAGTGAGGCTCTCTGCAACTTAGTGAGACCCTGTTTCCAAATAAAGACTAAAAAATAGGGCTGGGGTTGTAGTTTGGAGGTAGAATGCCCCTGGGTTCAATCCCTAGTACCGCCAAAAAAAAACCAAAAACAAAAACAAAAAACAAACTACAACAAACCTGCTTTCCTAAGCTATAACAGTGTCGATCAACTTCATTCTAGTTAGACAGGAACCATGCTGGGCGTTACTGGACAGCATTTCAAAGCTAGAATCGTGGGTTTTGTGCATATTCTCTGGCTGTCACTGACTCAGGTTTCCACGGTTATCCTAAGTGCATTTACCAATGTGTGCTTTCTTGGTAATCAGCGATACGTTCCTGTAAACTCTACAGTGAGATTTACCTCATGAGTACACATGTGCGTGTCTGATGGAGTTCTCTTCTGTTCCTTTAACAGAACATCTGATCAAATTCATGACCATGGGGGATATGAAGACCCCGGACTTTGATGACCTCCTGGCAGCCTTCGACATCCCAGATATGGTCGATCCCAAAGCAGCGATTGAGTCTGGACATGATGACCACGAAAACCACATCAAGCAGAACTCTCATGGGGACGATGACTCTCACACGCCGTCCTCCTCCGACGTCGGCGTCAGTGTGATCGTGAAGAACGTCCGCAACATCGATTCCTCCGAGGGCGCAGAGAAAGACGGCCACAATCCCACGGGCAACGGTCTGCACAATGGCTTCCTCACCACCTCCTCACTTGACGGTTACAGCAAGGACGGGGCAAAGTCCCTGAAAGGAGACGCACCTGCCTCCGAGGTGACTCTCAAAGACTCCACGTTCAGCCAGTTCAGCCCCATCTCAAGCGCAGAAGAGTTTGATGATGACGAGAAGATAGAGGTGGACGACCCCCCTGACAAGGAGGACGCGCGCTCGGGCTTCAGGTCCAATGTGTTGACGGGCTCGGTCTCCCAGCAGGACTACGATAAACTGAAGGCCCTGGGAGGGGAGAACGGGGGCAAAACTGGAGGCTCTGCCTCAGGCAGCGTGGAGAAAAGCAAAGTGAAGAGAGAGACGGAAACAAACTCCCTAAATCTGAGTGTTTACGAACCCTTTAAAGTCAGAAAAGTGGAGGAGAAGTTGAAGGAAAACTCTGAGAAGGCACTGGAAAACAGGGTCGTAGATGGGAAGCCGGGCTCCGAGAAGAACGAAGCCGGCAGCGTCGCCCCGTCCAAGGCCAAGTCGTCCTCCAAGCTGTCTTCCTGCATCGCCGCCATCGCGGCCCTGAGCGCTAAGAAGGCGGCTTCAGACTCCTGCAAGGAACCCGCGGCAAACTCTAGGGAATCCTCTCCCTTACCAAAGGAGGTCACCGACAGCCCGAGACCCGCTGACAAGTCTCCCGAATCCTCCCAGAGCCTCATCGATGGCACCAAGAAAGCCTCCCTGAAGCCATCAGACAGCCCCCGGAGCGTCTCAAGTGAGAACAGTAGCAAAGGGTCCCCGTCCTCTCCTGCGGGACCCACGCCTGCCATCCCCAAAGTCCGCATCAAGACCATCAAGACGTCCTCGGGCGAGATCAAGAGGACCGTGACCAGGGTGTTGCCGGAGGTGGACCTGGACTCTGTGAAGAAGCCTTCCGAGCAGACGGCGACCGTGATGGCCTCTGTGACATCCCTCCTGTCCTCTCCGGCGTCGGCCGCGGTCCTCGCCTCTCCCCCCAGGGCGCCTCTCCAGTCGGCCGTTGTCACCAACGCGGTGTCTCCTGCGGAGCTGACCCCCAAGCAGGTCACCATCAAGCCAGTGGCCACGGCTTTCCTCCCCGTGTCCGCTGTCAAGACAGCAGGGTCCCAAGTCATCAACTTGAAGCTCGCTAACAACACCACGGTAAAAGCCACCGTCATCTCCGCGGCCTCCGTTCAGAGCGCCAGCAGCGCCATCATCAAAGCCGCCAACGCCATCCAGCAGCAGACTGTCGTGGTGCCGGCGTCCAGCCTGGCCAACGCCAAACTCGTGCCAAAGACTGTGCACCTTGCCAACCTTAACCTTCTGCCTCAGGGTGCCCAGGCCACCTCTGAACTCCGCCAAGTGCTAACCAAACCTCAGCAGCAAATAAAGCAGGCAATAATCAACGCAGCGGCCTCGCAGCCACCCAAAAAGGTGTCCCGGGTCCAGGTGGTGTCATCCTTGCAGAGTTCTGTGGTGGAAGCTTTCAACAAGGTGCTGAGCAGTGTCAATCCAGTCCCAGTTTACATCCCCAACCTCAGTCCTCCCGCCAACACAGGGATCACGTTGCCGTCGCGAGGGTACAAGTGCTTGGAGTGCGGGGACTCCTTCGCGCTGGAAAAGAGCCTGACCCAGCACTACGACCGGCGCAGCGTGCGCATCGAAGTGACGTGCAACCACTGTACCAAGAACCTCGTTTTTTACAACAAATGCAGCCTCCTCTCCCACGCTCGAGGGCACAAGGAGAAAGGGGTGGTCATGCAGTGCTCCCACTTAATCCTAAAGCCGGTCCCAGCAGACCAGATGATAGTTTCTCCATCTAGCAATACTTCCGCTTCAGCTTCCACTCTGCAGAGCTCCCTGGGAGCCGGCACACACACTGTCACAAAAATCCAGTCTGGCATAACTGGGACGGTGATATCAGCTCCTTCCAGCACACCCATCACCCCAGCTATGCCCCTAGACGAAGACCCCTCCAAACTCTGTAGACACAGTCTCAAATGTTTGGAGTGTAACGAAGTCTTCCAGGACGAGACGTCGCTGGCTACACATTTCCAGCAGGCCGCAGATACGAGTGGACAAGTAGAGTATCATTTAAATTTTGGTGTTTCGGTGATGAGTCTGTAGCCGTCAGTGCTTGATAAGACGTCTTGATGTTAGGAATGGCAGCGCAGGTAGAGGAGGGGTGCGTGCTGTAAGTATGCGAGGAAGCACAGGGAGAGAGGGTTGCGTTCGCAGAATAGAAGCAGTGTTGAAAAACGAAGGTGATTCTTTTAGCCAGATAAAAAGTGTATGCACTGGTTGAATTGTGGTAGTTTAGGCTTAGGTAATTGGTCACTGGAATGCGTGTTGGAAGCCTGAGATTTAGCTGTAAAATTATAGCGTCATCCCATTGTGTTAAGTGGTCAAGTCGGGTGATGTCGTCATAGTTCCTGAGTTATTGGTGACAGTTTTAGAATTTTAAAGATTACGGACCTCTGTTATTTGTGATACTGAAATGGCTTTTATAAACACAGTTAATGGGTACCCACTTCTACAGTATGTCTACTGAAGATGGTTCAGAAATATATTCAGTAATATTTTTCATGGCAATGAATCGAAGCAACAAACAGCAAGCCCATCTCCACGTAAATAGAAGACCTTTGTGTGTTGCAGCTTTTGTGTTTTGTAGTGAAGTGCAGGCTGATGTTGGTGAAATACTTTGCCCAATGATCACTGTCCATTTATCTCTGCCATTTACTTCTCTCCCTGAGACACTTTTGGTTAATAGATAATATGTTTAACAAATACATCTATTATTTGGAAATAAGTAGACATGCTGAATGAAATAATTTCTAGCTAGAAAGGTTTGATGAATTGTCCGAACCAGCAAACATGTGGAATTCAAAGGCTTTCCCTTTTGGGGCACAGGTTTGAGTTCATATACTCTGCCTCTCAGACTTCTTCTATGAAGATCTAGTGGTGAAGTGATCTTACCTCCAGTATTTTGTGAATTAGGATGTGTTTGCTGTGGTTGACAAATCTGGTACAGTCTTGGTGATTAGTTCTTCCAGGACAACTACTGATGTAAATAACTTGTAGCTTTGAGTTTGGGGAACACAAGATCAAGAGTCTCGCACGTTTTTCCCCCACAGGTTTTGGTTTGGTGCCAATGGGGGCGATCAGAGATTTGACAGCAACTTGCAGGTTTTGCATGTTGAAAGTGCGGCTAGCTGGGACAGGGGGTGGCGGCTCTTGGAACAGAGCCCAGTGCTAAGGTGTGAGTTCTCTTGGCTTGAATTCCCCCTTATCTTGTCGCCACTTCATCAAAGGGTAGCAGTTCTTTTCATCTTTACAGATTGCATTAAGAGGAATAAAAGAAAAGTCTCAAAGCCTCTCTTCTTCCATTCTTTGTCCTGTGCCCTGCTTCTATGAGTGTAGTTGGCGGACCCAGGCTGGTGGAGGAAGGCTCACACACTCGAGTTGTAGGTCCCTGATTTGGAACTACCCTCAGGTGTATCTGTCTTCTCTGGGACCCCTCCTTCTCCAGGAATACCAAAAAGAGGTAGAAATTTCCTTTGTTCCTTATATTCCCCCAGTTTTATTTCTTAATTTATTTACTTTTTTGGTACTGGGGAATTGAACCCAAGGGGATTCTACTCTGAGCTACTCTTCTGGCTTTTTTTTTTTTTTTTTTTTAATTTCTTAAACGGAATCTCACTAAGTTGCTGAGGGCTTTGCTAAGTTGCCCAGGACTGGCCTCAAACCTGTGTTCCTCCTGTCTCAGCCTCCCAAGTAGTGGGATTACAAGTGTGCGCCACCATGCCTAGCTTTCCCCCAAATTTTGTTCTCGGTTAATCTTTTAGGATCAACAGCCAATCTAGGATTAAACAGGGATATACCTCTTTCCCTGAAGGAAGCAGTTGAGTATCTCTTGGGTGTATGGTTGCTTTGCTGTCCTTTTTGCATTTTGCTGGGACAAGTAAAATGTGCAGGTCACCTTCGTCCCCTGGAATCCTAAAGAATGAGTCACGGCAAGAGACACATTAACTGTAAAACCAAACAAGTACCCCTTGTTCTATTTCCTTTCTCCAGTTACATCTACCGAAGTTGTCTGCTCAGCTCCCCCGAGAAGAGGATTTATGACTCCGTGAGCTTCGGCCGACTGTAGCCAGGCCCTACAGGGCTGGAGCCATAAAAATGCCCCCCGTTACACTCTTCTCCCGGCACTCACTCCCCCATCTATCCCAAACACCGCCCAGAGCACCCCTTCCATAACTTCCTGGTCTCCTCAGACTCGGCCTGATGGCTCTCACTTGGACCAGGCAGGGGGTCTGAGTTCTTGTCCAGCAGCCCCGCCTGCGCCAGCTTCGTGCAACGGCCGCTCCTTCTGCAGCATCCGCAGCGGGACCCACCTCGAGTGTCTTCACAGCTCCGAGAGGTCAGCAGGACGCGTGTGGCCATCACTGTCCTAGCCTCATAGTGCAGTGGGAGCTGGGGCGGTCCTCAGCCATGGCCGTGGCCATTGCCGTCACCGGGTGTGGCATCGGGGCACCGTGGTAGGGGGAGGCAGGGCTGCATCGAGAGCAAACGACGAGAAGAAAGCACGACGTGGTCTTCGTTCCACCTTTCCTATTCACCACTCACAGGGCCCTCGGCCAGTTTATAGTTTGTGAGCATAAACGCCGCCTTCTCTCCGGGGTTGCACGTAAAGCACTCTGTCTTCTTACAGAACGTAGTTGTTGAACCAGCGGTGCCTCCAGTGCCAAAGGCTCTGCCGAGCCCCTGCCTCTGTGGCCTCCGGTGTCCATGGATTTAAAGTGTGGACTTTCCATTTTCCCATTGACCTCTTCCTTGGCAATGCATTGGTGAACTGAGAAACAGGACTGCCCCGCATTTGTACGGGGCATCCCACATTTGTAAGGACTTCCCAGGGCTTCACACCGTAGCCTGTCCTCTGAGACAGGACCCGGTCACGGGGAGCCTTGGACCTACAGCTTCTGGCTCTCGGGGACTCAGCCCCGTCCCCTGGCCCGGCTGCCTCTGGCTGCCACAGCTATGGTCCAGAGGTTTTCGGGGGGATGGCCTCTGGGGCCCTGGCCAGACCACCCTTCACCCAGTCCTTTCCATTTAACTGGGCCTGGAGGTAGGGGCATTAGTCTCTAGCAGCAGAGATCTTTCTTTCTTTCCTTTTTATTTTGAGATAATTATAGATGCATGGAAGAAGTATTACGGAGAAGTTCTGTGTACCCTGTCCTTCCCTCAACGGATGTTTGGCTGTTCTCAAAACTCTGGAACAGTAGCACAACTAGGATGTTGACGTCTCTGTGGTCAAGAAACAGTCCGTCACCGTGAAAGTTGCTTCAGTTGCTCTGTTGTCACTTCTAGGTCATCGTTACAGGAGTGTCCCATAAATGGAACTGTGCGGTGGAGAACCCTCTGGGACTGGCTTTTTTTCACTCAGCATAATTCCTTGGAGATACATCCAGGTTCTTGCCTAGATCAGCCCAGGGGTCATGTTTCTGATAAGCTCATCGCAAAGCTGAAAATATCGTGTGAGTAGAAAAGGCATCGAACACACATACCCGCCCACCTCCTGTCTCTGCAGTGCCCCGCGCTGCAGAGCTTCGGTCCTTCCCTTTGTGATTGTGTGGCTGGGTGCAGCTGGGTCTCCCGGCCGCCACTCCTGCATTGTGTGTGCGAGAGAGTCAGCCTGAGTACTGCTAGCCAGGGAAAAGGTCAAGATTCACAGCTCCAGGTATGGTTCTGCTGAACGTGTATCCCTGTAGCACATCGGAAAGTCATACGTCAAGCTCTGGCAGGTTGGGGGCCCTGTAGTTCATTTCTTTTTATTGCTGAGTGGTAGTTGATCATGTGGTTATACCAGTTTGTTTAACTGACCCCTGTGGAAAGACGACCTTGTTGTTTCTGGTCTGGGGCTCTAAGGAACACAGCTGCTGCGGACATTTGTGTACAAGTTTTTGTGTGAACATAGGTTTTTATTCTCTGAGATAAATGCCCAGGAGTGTAATTGTGGCACGTACGGTAGTTGCACGTCTAGGTGCTTTTTTGGTAGGGAGGATGGCCTTGAACCTGCAATCCTCCTATTTCAACCTCCCACGTACTGGGCATAGAGGCGAGTACCACTATGCCTGGCTGCATGCTTAGATTCTTAAGAAACCATTTCCTAGTCTATGGCCACACCACCCTGAACTTGCCGGATCTTGTAAGCAAAGCAGGGTCGGGCCTGGTTAGTACTTGTTTGGGAGAAACCATTTTCTAGAGTGGCTGTTCTTCCCGTGACCCAGTTCTCTGCATCCTTGCCAGCAGTTGATGGTGCCACCAGTTTTATTTTAGCCATTCTGGTAGGTGTGTAGTGTTGTTTCTTTTTTTTTTTTTTTTTTGTATGTGTATGGTACTGGGGATGGAACCCAGGGTCATTCTATCTCTGAGCTACACCCCCAGCCCAATTTTATTCTCTAGTGTGAAACAAGTTCTCACTAAGTTTCGGAGGGCCTCACCAGGTTGCTGAGACTGGTCTTGAACCTGGATCCTCCTGTCTTAACCTCCCAGGTACTGGGATTACAAGTGTGCACCGCCATGCCCAGCTTCATTGTGGTTTTCTCTTTCCCCATTGGTTAACAATTAGGGAAAGATAAAAGGGTTACATGTATTTTCATAGGTTTATTCACCATCTGAATATAAACACTTTAGATGAAATATCTTCTCATATCTTTGCCCATTATTTAGTTAGATTGTTTATTTTATTGTGGTACTGGGAATTAAGCCCAGGGGCATTCTACCTCTGAGCTATACCGCCAGCCCTAATTTACTCTTTTATTTTGAAACAGGGTCTCACTAAGTAAGGTGCAGAGGCTCTCAGTAGCTGAGGCTGGCTTTGAACCTGCGATCCTCCTGTCTCAGCCTCCCAAATAATGGGATTACAAGTGTGCGCCACCATGCCTGGTGATTGCTTAGTTTTGTTTTTTAACTATTGAGGTTTACGAGTTTTTGGTACTCTCGGTATTAGTCCTTTGTGGGATGTGTGGTTGTAAGTCTGTTCCCCCAGTTTGTAACTTATCTTTTCATCCTCATAACAAGTCCCTGGCTGAGCAAAAGCTTTAAATTTTGATGAGGTCCAGTTTGTTAGCCTTCGCTTTTCTGACTCATGCTTTTGGTGTGAAGAACTCTTTGCCTATCCCCAGAGCCTGAAGATTTTTGCCTGTGTTTTCTCCTGAAAGTTTTTCAGTTTTATGTTTTACCTTGAAGTCTCGGATCCATTTTGAGTTTCTTTTGTGTAAGAGGTTAGACTTGGGTTGCCTTTTTTGGCATGTTCCCTTCCTCTACACCATTTGTTGAAATGCCTATCTTTCCTTCAGTGAGTTGCTTGTGCACCTTTGTCAGATAGCGGAACATATCTGTTCCTTTGATCAACATGTCTGGACCTCTACCAATATCACCTAGGCTTGAGTACCATAACTATATAATATCTTCAAACAATAAACCTTACTCTTCTTCAGAATTGTTTTAGCCACTCTAGGTTTTTGGCCTTTCCATATAAATTTTATTTTTTATTTTTTTTTATTTTTTATTTTTTTTGGGTACTAGGGATTGAACTTAGGGGCGTTCTACCTCCGAGCTACACCCCCAGCCTATTTTTTATTCTTTATTTTGAAACCGAGTCTCACTAAGTTGCGGAGTGCCTCACTAGGTAGCTGAGGCTGGCCGCGAACCCGGATCCTCCGGTCTCAGCCTCCCGAATGCTGGGATTACAAGCATGCGCCACCATGCCCGGCTCTCCATATAAATTTTAGAATCATCCCCGCTATATCTTCAAAAAATCTTGCTGGACCCGGGCGTGGTGGCGCACGCTTGTAATCCCAGTACTTAGGAGGCTGAGACAGGAGGACCGCAGGTTTGCAGCCAGCCTCAGCAATTTAGTGAGGGCCTCAGCAACTTAGTGTGAGACCCTGTTTCAAAATAAAAGAATAAAATAAGAGGGGTGATGTAGCTCAGAGGTAGAATTCCTCTAGGTTTCACCCCCAGTACCACCAAAAAAAAAAAAAAGAAAGAAAGAAAAAGAAAAAATCTTGGCAAGATTTTGATGGGAGTTGTGTTAAACTTACATATCCATATAAGGGAGAATCAGCATCTTTGTTGAATCATTCAGTCAATGAACATAGACTATTTATTTGTCTCCATTTTTTTTGTGTGTGTGTGGTACTGAGGGTTGAACCCAGAGGCATTCTACGTTTGAGCTACACCCCCAGCCCGATTTCATTTCTTATTTGGAAACAGGGTCTCACTAGGTTGATGAGAGTCTTACTACTTCCTGAGGCTGTCCTCAAACCTGTGATCCTCCTCTCTCAGCGTCCCAAGTACTGGGATTACAAGTGTGTGCCACCACATCCGCCTTACTTATGTCCGTTTACTTAGATCTTTGGTTTCTTTTAGTCATGAGTCCTATCCATGTTTTATTGATTTCTTTTTCCTTTATCTTTGTGGTTTTGGGGATTGTTAATACAGGGCTTCATGCTTGCTAGACAAGTGCTCTGCCAGCTGAGCTACACTCACCAGCCCAAATTTGTTTTTTTAGCAATTATAAATGGTATTATATTTTTCAGTGTACATACACTTATTACAACTATTTTTTGAGTATTTATTGTGTATGATATGACTCTGATAACTCATCATTTATTGGTTTCAGAATATTTTGGGGGTAAATTGTGTTTTTTTCAGATATTGAAACACCTTTGCATCCTTGACTTTTTTTTTGATACTAGGGATTGAACCTAAGGAATTCTACCTCTGACCTACACCCCTAGCCCTTTTTATTTTTTATTTTGAAACAGGGTCTTGCAGAGTTGCTGAGGTTAGGCTCAAACCTGCGATCCTCCTATGTCAGTCTCCCAAGTACTGGGATTACAGGCTCATGCCAACATACCTGGCTCCTTGGAATAATCTTACTTGGTCAGGCTACATAATTCTTTTTTTTTTTTTTTTTTTTTTTTGCTATTGTGAGTTATATTTGCTAATATTTTGTTAAAGAGTTGCTTTTTTTTTTTGTACTTTGGATGTTTGGATGGAACCCAGGGGTGCTCTACCACTGGTATCTCCCCAGTTCCTACCCCTTCAAATTTTTATTCTGAGACAGGGTCTCACAAAGTTGCTGAGGCTAGCTTCAAATTTGGGATCCTCCTGCCTCAGCCTCCTGGGTAGTTGGGATTACAGGTGCACACCACCGCGCCTGACCTTGCTAAGGAGTTTTTTTTTTTTTGCGGTACTGGGGATTGAACTCCTCAGGGGCATTCTACCTCCGAGCTACACCCCCAGCCCTATTTTTTTTATTCTTTATTTTGAAACAGAGTCTCACTAAGTTGCGGAGTGCCTCACTAGGTAGCTGAGGCTGGCCTCGAACCTGGATCCTCCGGTCTCAGCCTCCTGAATGCTGGGATTACAAGCGTGCGCCACCACGCCTGGCTTGCTAAGGAGTTTTTGCATCAGTATTCATGTACATGTCTTTTTTGGTCTTGTCCATGCCCAGTTTGAAGTAGTTTGATACTGTCTTTCTATAATAAGTTGAAGCGTCCCTTCCTCCTCCATTTTCTAGATGAGAGTGTGTATAGTTGGTGTTAGTGTTTCTTTAAATGTTTGGTAGAATCCTCCAGTGAAATCCTCTTGGGTCCAGATTTCCCCTGTGCTGGCGGGAGGGGCTCATTATCTAGTCCTCTCCTCTGCCACCATCAGGGCTGGGTTTGGGACCCCTCCTTACCCTGGCAGCGGGTGGTGGCCTGGCTCTGCTGTGGGGCTTGGCTGGAGTACGGCAGGGATTGCCTCAGTTTCCTCTCCAGCTGGGCTGCTCCTTTGGCAACGGGGACTTTGGTTGGGAATTTTTGTCCCTACCCAGCGAGGGGACCCTTCCTGCGAGCAAGGACTGTGGCTGTGTCATGCCAGTCTCGTCACTGCCCACGGGAGGCCTTGGTGGCTTTGGTAACCCTTGCTTTGCCAGTTACCGTTCCTCTCCTGCTGTTCCGTGGCTGATCGATTCAAAAGTGACAGCGGCCAGGAGCGTCACCCCGGCTCCGTGCTCAGCCGCGACCTGGTGCAGGTCTCCGGGGCGAGCTAGGTTGAAGCACAGGGCTTAGCGGGAGCTCTCCACATCCAACGTTCCCAAACATTCCTAAGCCCATATCTGGGTCTTAGGATTTTATCACATCCTCGTAGGAGCCTGCAGCAAGCCTGGGAAAGCTTCCCCCGCAGAGGAGGGACCCTCCAGGCAGCAGGGAACCTCGTGGCGCAGGGCAATTGAGAGGGTGGGCGGTGGGCTTTTCCACACCAGTAGATCTGCCCCAGTGTGGGCTTCCCATTGTGAGCCTGCGCATCCTTCTTCATCGCTGCTGAGGGGCGTCGTGGGAAAGAGCGTGGGTGGAGAGGCCGAGCAGCCGCCTCCTCTCCGTGAAGTATTTAAAAGGGGGGGGTAGTTTTAATAACTGATCTTTGAATGTATGGGGTTGTCTTTGCTTCACTCCTTCTTAAAACCATGACTGAGTTTAGCCAACTACAGACCAGAGTTGGGTAATAGGACCTCTTGTTAAAAATCTGTTTTCTTTCTATAAAGTGTGTATCATCCACAGAATCAGAAAATGTTAATAGGTCCTTCACTTTACTATTTATTTTTACGATAAACAAATGCCCGATGGGTGGCAGAATCAGGACTCCAGGCAAAGTTCCTTTACTGCTGTTTCATTATCTTTCCACAACACCATACTGGTTTTTAGGGTTTGGAAGCATAGAATTTTTTTTGGAGGGGAGCAGAGAGGGGGGAGGGGAGCCTAAGAATCATATAAGAATGGAGCCTTGGGTTTATATTCCTTTGGCTTTAAGAAGGCACAGTCAGGTGGTATGTGGATGGTGGTCCTCATCTTTAGAGACTGCGGATTCATTTCGGTTTCAGGCAGCACGAACATAACATACCAAGTATATTCAGTTCTTTCCCGCCGCTCTCGATTCTAGATGTATTCTGCTGTAGCGGTTTCCTCTGGAAAACTCTTCACTCCTCCCCCAGGACGTCATTAGTTGAAGACTCGTGACTCTTCACTTTTGGCCCGATGTCTGAGGTGCTAAATTTTTATTTTGTTTGAAACTAGTTCCAGTTCATATTTAGGGTTACCAGCCCTCTATCAGTACACCCATATTCTCCAGGGATATCGTCTCAGTAGATGCTATGTGTGGACCATCTGGCTTTCTGTGAGTTTGCTCATTTGGCTGTCAGCTCTTGTTAGAGATTCTCGTTGTGGCAGATGCAGGAAGGACACACTTCTGCCACCTGACTTTGAGATGAAAAAGTTTCGCAGCCAGTCCTGCAAATGGTTGCTCAGTTACTCCCAGTGGGGTTTGAAGTGCTGTGTTTTCTGTGTTCTTATTGTGAAAGTGGATGAAAGTGAACGCCAGAAGACAAACTAGTATGCGTTTATTATTGTTGTTAGTAGTAATTATACCATAGACAGAGATGATGGAACTGCTGTTAATGAGGTGACCGTCATTTACTTAGCATCTGACTCCCTCCTAAGCCGCCACTGTTCTGACCTTTGGATCCAGTTTTTCGTGCTGTTGCTGGCTTTTGGTCTATTTGGATTTTAAGCATAAATACATGATATGTTCACATTCCTCACGCTTTCCCTTGTACCTTTCTCAGGCTGTTTCTGTCCCAGTACTGTGAATCAGAATGCCTAGAATTATTTTCCTTGTTACTCAGATCATTCCTTACTTAGAGAAAGAGCATGCTGAGCTCCACATTCTTGACTTCTTTATTTATTTTTATCGGTACTGGGGGTTCAATCCAGGGACATTCTGTTTCTGGGCTACACTCTCAGCGCTTTTTATTTTTTATTACTCCCAGTCTCACTAAGTTGCTGAGGGTCTTGCTAAGTTGCTGAGGCTGGCCTTGAACCTGCAATCCTCCTGTTTCAGCCTTCCAGGTACTAGGATTATAGGCATGTGCTACCATACCTGGTTCTTTGACTCCTTAACAGAGCCATAGTGGACCCCTGACCCCTTTCCCACCGCCTGTATTTATAAGTGAGCGATCAGTTTCATTGCCAGCAATGGGCCAGAAAGCTCAAAGACTCAAGCACTGAATGTGATTACTTTTCCCCCCTAGGTTTCTACTGTTACCTGACTACTTTAAAAAGCAGCAGTTCCCTGAGCAAACGAAGCTACCCAGAGTAGAAATTAGTTGTTTATTACCCATGTATTGAAAACACTTATCCATTTTCTGACAGCGTTAAGTAAAATGCCAGGGGACACACACAGCCGCTCGAGCGCTTGTCACCCTCACTTCTGCTCTCGGGGCAGGTGCCGTCAGGCCCAGCTGCTGTCTTCTCTGTTAGCAGCCTCAACTCCTGCAGTGGAGTTAGGATTCTCAGAGCTATTTTAATTTCTTTGATTTAAAAAAAAGCAAGGAAAAGTCAGAATCGTGTGTGTGTGTGTGTGTGTGTGTGTGTGTGTGTGTGTGTTACTGGGGATTGAACCCACAGGCATTCTACCTTCAAGCTACACCCCCAGCCCAATTTTATTTCTTATTTGGAAACAGAGGCTCACTAGGTTGATGAAAATCTCACTACTTGCTGAAGCTGTCCTCGAACCTGTGATGCTCCTGTCTCAGCCTCCCAAGTACTGAGATTACAAGTGTGTGCCACAATGCATGGCTTAGTCAGATTCTTTTATTTTTTTTAAATTTTTTTTGCGGTACTGGGAATTGAACTCAGGGGCATTCTACCTCCGAGCTATACCCCCAGCCCTATTTTTTATTCTTTATTTTATTTTATTTTTTGCAGTACTGGGGATTGAACTCAGGGGCATTCTACCTCCAAGCTACACCCCCAGCCTTATTTTTTATTCTTTATTTTGAAACAGAGTCTCACTAAGTTGCAGAGTGCCTCACTAGGTAGCTGAGGCTGGCCGCGAACCCAGATCCTCCGGTCTCAGCCTCTCAAATGCTGGGATTACAAGCGTGCGCCACCACGCCCGGCAGTCAGATTCTTTTAGATCAGAGAAATCCTTTTCTGCCTCCCCCCCATGCTCAAATGTATCCTGTTAAGCTCAGAGAATGCATCTTTGTCATGACTTCAAAGCTTTCCAGGAAAACTAGTGAAAGATACCCCTTTGTGCTTGCAAACACATCACCATGATTTCTGGGAGGGAGCCTGGCGACATGTTTTCTGTAACAGGTGCAGTTATGTAACTGATGGGAGTACAGTTAAGTAAACAGTGTCGTAGGAGTTTAAAAATACTGGTACTGTGCAAATGTCAAGGAGGAGGAGGTCTACCACCAGAAGGGCACCTTTTTCTCAAAACGGAATGGAGGCAAGGCCTGGAAGCAGGTAAACAGAGAGATGTGGGTGTAGACGCAGTGCTTGTCCAAGAACGTATGTGCATCTGTGTAAACCGAAGGTAAGGCCCCCGGTGTCGCCGCCATGATTTCCAAATGACCCCATTCTACTAGTTTGGCAATTGGAGAATGCGAAATCGGGTGTGCTTGGCCCTCCCCCTGCTCCTGATACCGCTGTGTGATGTGCGTGAGGAGCCCAGACTCCTGTGTTGGGGGAGGGGGAGGGTATGGGGGTCGATGAACTTCATAAGTCCATTGCGCATTTAATTTGTATTGTGAAGGATGACCATTTCTTTTTACATCTCACTTTACCATCCTTTTAGGTTTTTTTTTTTTTTACTGTTATAGAAGTAGTATAATCACATTACTTTCATAACAGAGACACTGTTGGGGAGGGGGAGACTAATTTCTGATCCTAACAGATGTGGACATCCTTGGCACCCAGGTGTATTTGCTAAGAGTTTTTCAACCCTATGTACTTTTGTTGTTCATTCCTTGTAACCCCTGCCCTGTCACTGCCCCTTTGCCTCCGAATCGCGAGAGCCTGGTTCAAGCCCTGGTTCTGGCACTTAGAGCTGTGGGGCTTTGGGAACGTTTCTTAACTTTGCTAAGCCTCATTTTCTCACCTGTAAAGTGGAGATGTTATCTACTTCAGAAGGTATTATGAAAAATACATGATGCATTTAAATTTATTTATGTATTTAAGTACCTGATTCACCAATTGGCTCATGGTGAAATGGGGCAACCCATATTTATATTTATATTTACATATATACACACATGTAATGTATATGTATATATATATATATATGCATACATGCGTTCCTATGTATGTCCAGATATATAATGTCTTTTGACTTCTTCTATGAGTTTTATTCCCAAGTAAGTGCAAGGTGTTCTAAGATGCTTGTGGAAATCCAGACATCTAATTTGTTGCCTGGGATTAATGACTGTGAGAAGGTAGATAGACTTTAGTTCAAAGAAACAAATGCTTACTGGTGAAAATGTAGATGGTAACAAAATGTTGTAATTAATGAAAATGTCGATTGGTTTTCCTTGCTGTGGCTTGTTTAACCTTTGAAATATGTGTTATGAGAAAAGGAATGCTACTTTAAAAATGATGCTAATCTCATCAAAGCTGCCTGTAATGTTCTTACTTTATGATTATAATAAACATTTTATGGGATAAAATTTGTTATTTTAGTCCTTTCAGGAGAAAACCAAGAAAGAATTTTCAAGTGAGTTTCCTATTTTTCTTGGTCTAAGTCACTCTGAAGTTTGAATTTTATTTTGGGCTTGACTCAGAAGCTAGAGGGATAAAAATCTTTGGGGGAGGGGGGTGGCTGATATTGGGGATTGAACCCAGGGCCTCAAAAAGTCTTTTTAAAATTTGTAACCCTATTGTCAATATAAAACAATGTTGTAAATCTTATCAAAAGTCTCTATTTTGAGACTTTGTTTGACTTTAATACACAAAGTTGTATGTTTTAGTAGAAGTTACTTGTTTTTGCATGAATTTTTAAGAAGTATTCAAGCACATTTTATCTCAGATGCTCTGGTTTATTTTTAGGATGGAAGTAATAAGTCTTCAGTTTAAATTTACTTTAATTTTTTTTTTTGGTTTCGTGGTTTAAAAATATACTATATTTGGTGATTATATCTAAATGGATGAAAAATAGTATACTTTAGCTTTCATGGGTGGTTAGTGGTAGAGAGCCTTTTCCAAAGAGGATTTCAGCCTTCATTTTATTTTATATGTAATCAGATCTTAAGCTCTATAAAATTTCAATTTAATGTCTAAATTTATGGATCTGAGCTTGTTCATTTGTTTTAATTATAAATCATAGCAAGTTCATTTATTTTGAAGGCCAATTTAAGTGAAAAGAGAAAACTAAATGCTGTGGCCACCTGTTTGCATTTCTGTATTTCAGATTTTCAATAACTGAAGTGACTAGGGGAGAAAATAAAGAATCTGGATTGGCCTCTGATTAATTTTTGTTATTTCAAAGACTGTTTATGAATTGTGGGAACTGTGACTACCTTCAGTATGCATATGCCCATAAACTTGTGAATACACATTAAAGTTGAATTGCCAACATGATTTGCAAGAATGTCTCCTCTAGTACCTCTTCTTTATGCTGAACATACTTCAAAAGTAACAAAATTGGAACTGTTAAGAGCTGGCATTCTCTTTAACTCATATTTTGGGATGAGCCTGACTACACAGTAGGGATTATTTTTATTTTACAGGGTAAAGAACTTTCCATTGAACATGTAATTTTCAAGCTTGCCTCTCCCTTGGGCTTAGAATCAATTATAGCGGTGTTTGAAAAGAGAGATATGTAATTACTATGAGGTTTAACCAAGGTTCTTTGCATATTAGAAACAACTTAGCAGGACCAACCCTGTTTCCCCCTTTGGTTTGTTTAGAAGACTTGCACTGTCTGCCAGATGCTGCTTCCTAACCAGTGCAGTTATGCATCACACCAGAGAATCCATCAGCACAAATCTCCCTACACCTGCCCCGAGTGCGGGGCCATCTGCAGGTCGGTGCACTTCCAGACCCACGTCACCAAGAACTGTCTGCACTACACACGGAGAGTTGGTTTTCGGTTAGTATATCGTTCACTTTCGTGCAAGTACAGCTCATTTGCTAATGACTCTACTGCGGTTTGATGGGTCTCTGCACATAGTCTCAGGGTCGTATGGTGATGCCTCCGTTAACAGATCCTCCTGGAACCCAGCTCACTTGTAGTGGCGTGGATCTGTTTGAATCCATTTAATGTAACCTTGGCCCTGCTGCTCCACACCAAGTTGAGTAAGAGGGCCCATCTCTCCGGGAAAAAAGTTTGGTTTTGATTGATGGTTGGAGCTCGCTTCCTTCCTTCCTTCCTTCCTTCCTTCCTTCCTTCCTTCCTTCCTTCCTTCCGTCCTTCCTCCCTCCCTCCCTCCCTCCCTCCCTCCCTCCCTCCCTTCCTTCCTTCCTTCCTTCCTTCCTTCCTTCCTTCCTTCCTTCCTTCTTTTCCTGGTACTGTGGATTGAATCCAGGGGCATTCTACCTCTGAACTACACTCCCAGCCCTATCTTATTTTTTATTTTGAAACAGGGTCTCACTAAGTTGCTGAGGCTGTCTTTGAACCTGTGATCTTCCTGTCTCAGTCCCCCAAGTACTGGGATTACAGGTGTGCACCACCACACCCAGCTGAGCCTTTTCTTTTGTATCCATTTTTGCACACTTTTGTTGTTAAAATCTCCACATTTTAACCCTTGCAAGAATACCACGTATTTCTGTGCGTCTTAATACTTCCTCTCTGCTAATGAAACAGAAATGAAGGATGGTTTATTACTTTATCCACATTGAAGGATCTGGTGTACTCCCTCTTCCCTCTCTGACTCTGCTCTTTTTGGAAAAGGCTTCCACTTCAAATGACCTTTCTTCTCTTTCTTCTCCTTCAGCCAGTCCAGGTTTCTCCCTTGTCTCCTCTGTACATCTTAACTCTAGCCCTTTCACTGCCCCAGAGATTCCTAGGTGTGTCTTACAACGTCTGGCAATTTCATGTTCATTTAGCTGGTGTTTCGTGATGATGTACCTGACTGTGTTCTCTACCTTACGACCTCTGACATGCATTCCTGTACCGTTTATATTTTGACTTGATTAAAATCGCTCAGGAGAACATGCTATCAGTAACACAGTATCTGTTGTCAGTAGAGTTATTACAGTGTTGTATGTTTATTCTAACACTGCTTGGCTACTTGATGTGTGGGTGTGTGTGTATGTGAGTGTGTGTGTGTGTGTGTGTGTGTGAGTGTGTGTGTGTGTTTTACTAGGGATTGAACTCAGGGGCATTCTACCTCCAAGCCATACCACCAGCCCTATTTTTTTTTTTTTTTTAAAGAGTCTTGTTAGGTTGATGAGAATCTCACGACTTGCTGAAGCTGTGACCCTCCTGTCTCAGGCTCCCAAGTACTGGGATTACAGGTGTGCTTGACCATGTCCAGCTACTTGGTAACTTTAATGTTAGACGTTAATAGGCAATAATTTTTTCAATTGTGACCAAGCTGTATTTTATAAAAATGAAGTCTAGTTGGTATGTT
The DNA here is from genome assembly GCA_004027655.1 of Graphiurus murinus. NCBI lineage: Eukaryota > Metazoa > Chordata > Mammalia > Rodentia > Gliridae > Graphiurus > Graphiurus murinus. Next base: position 104,775 of record PVLC010001882.1, on the reverse strand, counting down.
TAGGTTATGGTATCATTCATTGATTACTGGATGGCTCTCTCCATTTTTCTAACACTAAAATATGAGACTGACTTCCCATTTTTATCCCATGCTTTGAAACCTGTATCTCTTTTTGGATTGTGATCTATCCTGGTAGGAAAACTTTGGTTTAGAAATCAAGAAACCAGAGTTTTATACCATTTTGCCCATAACCAGTTGTGCAGAGATTCATGTAGCCTCTCTATGCAGCGGGCAGTAAACTTGGTGGATTGCCTGTGTCCAGCTCCGCTGGGATGTTGTAGACTTAGAGGGGATAATCAGGTGCCCTAGATTCACAAAGGCCAGGCAGGATAATACTTTGGTTCTTACCAGAGCATGCTTTGAAACTGTGATTACTGGATTCTATGTATAATAACAGAAAGCTGCTCTGCAAAGTTCTTGTCACCAGTGCCAGACTTTCCTCAAACATTTAGTTCCTCCTCCTCCTCCTCCTCCTCCTCCTCCTCCCTCCTCTTCTGGGGAGGGGTGCTGGTGATCGAACCAGGGATATTCTATGTCCTAGCTACATTCCCAGCCCTTTATTTATTATGTATTTATTTATTTTTGGTATTGAGGATTGAACCCAGGGGCATTCTACCTCTGAGCTCCCCCTCCTCCCTCCCTTTTTATTTTTTAATTTGAAATAGGGTTTCCCTATGTTGCAGAGAGTCTTTCTAAGTTGCTGAGTTTGGCCTCAAACCTGTGATCCTCCTGTCTCAGCCATCCAAGTACTGGGATTATAGATGTGGGCCACTATGCCTGGCAAGTTTATTCTTATATAATGAAAACAAATATAGGTTGGAATGAATGAAGTAAGACTTCTGCAATTTTAGCTATTCTTTTTTTTTTTTTTTTTTTTTTTTTTTGTGGTACTGGGGATTGAACTCAGGGGCATTCTACCTCCGAGTTATACCCCCAGCCCTATTTTTTATTCTTTATTTTGAAACTGGGTCTCACTAAGTTGTGGAGTGCCTCACTTGGTAGCTGAGGCTGGCCTCGAACCTGGATCCTCCGGTGTCAGCCTTCCAAATGCTGGGATTACAAGCGTGCGCCACCATGCCCGGCTTCCCCTGCTGTTTTAAACAGTGGCCCATTCTGACGTTTGACTGGTTGTCGGTCCATTGGTTTTGTCATGTTTCTCTTTCCCTTTTGGCTCCAAAGCTAATCATTTGCAGTTTCCCCCCTGTAGTCAGGGAAGTATTTCACATGGTTCCTACACCTTTCTTTGTCTCTTCCTGATGCAGCTGCCTCACTCTCTCTCTCTTCTTGCTCGTATTTCACCTCCCAAATACTGAGGCGTCACCCCTGGTTCCTGGTTAACTTGGCAAAAGTCAAATCTTGATAAAAACCAAGTATTTTTCTGAAATTCCCTGCCTTCTGATGCATCTGCATCTAGGAAGGGGGTTAGTATAGGATTGCATACCGTGAGCATTATTTTTTAAAGAAACTTGATTGGTACCCAGAGTGCAGAGGACTTGGGGTACATTGGCTCCTTCTCAGTCCTTCGGGTTCTCGTGGTGCTGTGCAGGGGCCGAGCCCTCCAGGCCCTGTCCTTTGTGCCTGCCTCACTGCCACCCACTGTTGGCTTTCCTTGCCTTGAACCTCTTCTCTCACCCGTGGGCAGGTGCTTACAAGTTTGCCCTTTCTTAAGACCTTAGAAATGCTCTGCTTTCTTTTCTCAACTGTACGAGAGCTCTCTCTTGGCCTTCGTGGTGCTTTTTTGCCTCAAAAAATGGCACCTGTAGTTTAGATCCTTTAATTTTCTTTGTACCTTCTGTTTGAGCCTTCCCCTCACCCGCTCTGACTCATGGAATCCTTGCTTTTTCCTGTGTTTCTTTTTGTCCTTCCTGCTGGTCTTCTGCCCTTTGGGTCTCTCTCACCTGACCGCCTCAATGGGAAGCTCTGTTTGTGGTCTCCGCACAGTGGGTTCTCGGGTGTCATTGGTAACCCGACTCTTCCTGTCTGGCGTGGGTTTTCCCTTCCCTTGGGGTCAGAGATGTCTAGAGTTGGAAAAACTAAAAATGATCTATTCCAACACCTGTCGTTTCACAAATGAGTAACCGGCCCCAAGAGGAACATTAACCTGTTCAAGACAACACAGTAAGTTAACTCAAAAGAATCTCAGCGTACTTGTGTGGCTCCTTTTTTGCCCGAAATAACAATTCCAGTGGATAGTGGAGCAAAGCTTTCCTTCTATTCTTTTGTTGTTATTTAGTTTTTTTAGTGTGTGTGTTGCTAAACATTATGCCTTAAGACATTGAAAATGCTGATGCATTAATTAAAATAACAAAATACGTGCAAAGCCTCATGTGGCATGCTTGATAGAACACAGCACATACAATTCGGAACACAGTGACTTTGGAAGCATGTTCCTCATTCAGAAGGGAGCTTCTAAGAATAGCAGTGTCTCAGGTTATCTGGAAGGCTCTAGGCCTGGCCTCCTCAAAGGCGGAAGCCTTCCCTGCCCAGGTGACTCACGCATGCCTAGGAACACTTGGGTTCTGTTGCATTTGAGACACATCTCTGGAAATTCCTAAGAGTCTCCACAGAGACCACCCTTTTTATTTTTACTTGGTACTGGGAATTGAACTCAGGCATTCTATCTACTCGTGAGCTATACCCCCCGCCCTTTTTATTTTGAAACAGGGTCTCCCTTCATTGCCAAAGTTGGCCTTTATAGAACCTGCAAACCTCCTGTCTCAGCCTCCCAAGTCCTGGGATTACAGAAGCAGGCCACCGCGCCCAGCTAAGACCACTCTTGAATAGTGTTCAGGTATGAATGAAGAAGACTGTCATCTAACGGGAGGTGTTCTAAGTGTTGCTGAGAGTCCTTGTGTGAAAAAGATCAGCTAGGGGAGAAATGTGTCAGAGTTCTAAAGATTGTTCCGGTGGGGTTACATTCAAGCAAGGAATGAGCTAATTGTCAAGTTACTTGAAATTTGAAAAGGAGGTTAACTAAGCAGCATTGTTTCTGTTTTTCTTTTAGAGATGCTGAGTTTTTCTTTTCCTTTTTTTTTTTTTTTTTTTGTTTTGTGGTATTGAGGATTGAACTACACCCCCCTCCCCCAGACCTATTTTTTTTTTTTTGCGGTACTGGGATTGAAATCAGGATCATGCTACCTCTGAGCTATACCACCAGTCCTATTTTATTCTTTATTTTGAAACAGAGTCTCACTAAGTTGCAGAGGGCCTCACTAAGTAGCTGAGGCTGGCCTCGAACCTGGATCCTCCGGTCTCAGCCTCCCAAGTACTGGGATTACAGGCGTGCACCACCACGCCCGGCGCAAATTGATTTTCTAAGAGATAAAGTACTTAGGGGGCTAACCGTCTCAACCTGTGGGTCCCTGGACGTTGACCACAGCCGCGTGCACCAGGAGGCAGGGCCGCATCTTGGGGGCTGCTGCCCACTGGCTCCTCTCTGCTCCTCTGTACGGGGCCTGCAGGTTTAGGCTGCAGAGGGTTTTTTCTTTGGCCATGCCATCTGCATATTGGGTTGGGTGGGAACCTCAGGCCCTGGTGTCAGAATCCACCACGTACACATCTTCCCCAGAGCCAGGAGGTGTGAGGTCTTGCCGCGTTCCTTGGTCCTGATCTCATCCCCACAGCCCGTCAGTCTCATGAGAATCCAGTATGGATATCACTCCTAGAAACTGGGAAAATGCCCCCCAAATAGTGCAGCTTTCTTCTTCATGATCCTCCCTCTTAACCACGTAAGAATAAGTCTAATTTGTTAAAAATAGAAAAGCCAAACACTCCCGAAGAGTGACTGGAAACCCAAGCGAGCTGTAAGAATATGTCCATTTTGCCCGGTTCTTCCTCAGTGAAGTCGCCCGTGTCTGGTGGTCTGTGCTAACGCCTGTGTTATTTTCCTGACAGATGTGTACATTGCAATGTTGTGTATTCTGACGTGGCCGCACTGAAGTCTCACATTCAAGGCTCTCACTGTGAAGTCTTCTACAAGTGTCCTATCTGCCCAATGGCGTTTAAGTCCGCCCCGAGCACACATTCCCACTCCTACACACAGCATCCCGGCGTCAAGATAGGAGAACCAAAGTAAGTCATGGCCACGTCTCATCTTTACTCCACCGATGTATCCGTGACGTAGGGGAGGTCAGTCTGCTGGATAAAGTTTAAGACACGCAAGTTTACGGAGCTATGATGTGCAGTTTCGATGTTCTTAGGAAGTTCAGCCCATAGCTCGCCCAGACCTTGCTACTCTTTCCAGGTAAAGCCCTTGTCCAAAAACATCACCTATTATTGACCTTCTTGCCATTCATCTTTGCCAAATAGGCTAATATTTATCTCTCATTCTTGAGATGATTTTAACAAGGGACAGGAAAATTGTAGAGAAAAAATAAAAGCTGCCCTCTATTTTTTTTTCATAGTTTCTTGCTTAAAAGATACACCTTTCTCAGTAATATTTTCTTTTTTTGGTACTGGTGATTGAACCCAGGGGCATTCTACCTCCAAGCTACACACCCAGCCCTGTTTTATTCTTTTTTTTATTTTTTATTTTTTATGATACTAGGGATTGAACCTAGGGGCATTCTACATCCAAGCTACACCCACAGCCCTATTTTTTATTTTGAAACAGGGTCTCACTAAGTTGCGGAGGGCCTCACTAAGTAGCTGAGACTGGCTGTGAACCCAGATCGTCTTGTCTCAGCCTCCCAAGTACTGAGATTACAAGCGTGTGGTGTGGCACCACGCCTGGCTTATTCTTTATTTGGAAACAGGGTCTCACTAAGTTTCGGAGGGCCTCACTAAGTAGTTGAGGCTGGCCTTGAACCTGTGATCCTCCTGTTTCAGCCTCCCAAGTACTGGGATTGCAAGCTTGTGCCACCATGCCCCACTCTTCTCAGTAATATTCACAAGATGAAATCAAATTAAGACACTGGTTACTCAATTTAACTTCATAGCCAGTGTAAGTCCCTGAATAGTAGAAGTAAGATTTATTTTTGCCTTAGTCTTGCTCTTCGTTTTTTTCTGATTTTTGCTTTGTGGAGTAATAATGAAGTGTGAGTTTCAACAGGTGGGGGCTGCCTGCAGTAGGGGAAGGTTACGGAGGAGTTTACACCTGCCTGCTCTGTGACCTCTGGACTCTTATTTGCCTGTCCCAACCCATTTTCTCTCCTGTAAAGTGAGAGTAGTGCTTGCATTCCAGCTGTTCATGAGAAGCTAAGATGAGATGACATTTTTTTTTTTTTTTTTCCGTACTGGGGATTGAACCCATTTTTTATTCTTTATTTTGAAACAGGGTCTTACTAAGTTGCAGTGGGCCTCACTAAGTAGCTGAGGCTGGCCTTGAACCTGTGATCCTCCTGTCTCAGCCTCCCAAGTACTGGGATTACAAGCGTGCGCCATCACGAGCCCAGCTGGAGATGGCATATTTAAAAGTTGTGGCCCACAGTTCCTGAGATGGGGTGTGGAGGACTCTGCAAACACTGACCCCTTCTTGTGTTTCTTCTTCTCTTTTTGCATACACAGCTCTGGGTTAAGTGCTCCTGGTCGTGTTCATTTTATTCCTGGATTTATTAAGCAGTGTAAAGTTTGATAATTACATGAGGCTAGCTTTTCTCTCCAAATCTATTAGTACATTTTGCCCTTAATTCCATTATCAAGGAAGATATATAGATCTGTGATATAATAACATCCCCCCATTTAATATAATCTGGCTTTTATTGTAACATTTAGTTTTGAGGAAACGTGATAGTATGCTATAGAAGTGACTGTTTACTAAAAGAATTATGTTAAAATATGATTTTATTCTAATAGGACCTTCACTCTGATCTTTGGTGGATTAATCCTCAACGTGAAACAAATTGCAAGTGAAACCCCCCCCCCCCCAACCAATGCAGCTTGATATGTTAACTCTGGAGATAGGGATTAGTGAATGTTAGTGTCTTCAGGGTTCATCTGGGAACTAAAATCACCTTTTTCTCCTAACGTAGTTATGTGATTTTTTATTCAAATAAGTGAAACTTTATTGTCTCAAATGCATATGAAATCTGGAACAGTACTTGTTACCTGGGGATACATGACAGCAGATGATTAAAATAAACTAAAACAATAGCTGAGTGTGATGGTGCACACTTGTAATCCCAATAATTGGGAGGCTGAGACAGGAGGATTCAGGTTCAAGACCAGACTCAGTAACTTACTGAGACCCTGTTTCAAAATAAAAGAATAAGCTGGGCGTGGTGGCGCACACTTGTAATCCCAGCATTTGGGAGGCTGAGACCGGAGGATCCGGGTTCTCAGACAGCCTCAGCTACCTAGTGAGGCACTCCGCAACTTAGTGAGACCCTGTTTCAAAATAAAAAGAATAAAAAATAGGGCTGGGGATATAGCTCGGAGGTAGAAGGCCCCTGAGTTCAATCCCCAATACCGAAAAAAAAAAAAAAAAAGAAAAGAAAAGAATAAAATAGGGCTGGGGATGTGACTCAGAGATAGAATATTCCTGGGTTCCATCCTTCATCCTTCATACCATACACAAAACAAACAAACGACCACACATAAATAAGCTACAATCATATGTCTCAGATTTGAGTACAATAGTTAGCCCTCCTCCCCATCTTCAGTTTTGCTTTCTGTGGTTCCAGTTACCTGTGATCAACCATGGCCTGAAAATATTAAATGAGAAATTCCAGAAGTAGACAGTTTGTTAGTTGTAAATTGTGCACCATGTATGATGAAATGTCTGGCCGCCCTGCTCTGTCAGGACCTGAGCTGTTCCTTTGTCCAGCATATCGTTTCCACACTGTGTATGCTACCTGCCTGTTAGTAACCCAGAGGCCAGCTCTGTTAACGTGGATCGGCTGCAGTGGTATTGCAATGCTTGTGACCAAGCAACCCTGATTTTACTGAAGAATGGCCAGAAGAGCCAAGTGTAGTGATGCTAGCAATTCAGATATGTGAAAGAGAAGCTGTAAAGGCCTTCCTTAAGCAAAGAGGTGAGAATTCTTGGCCTTAGTAAGAAATGAAAACAATTACATGTTGAGGTTGCTAAGATTCACAATAAGAATAAACCTTCTATTCATGAAACTGTGAGAAAAGAAAAGCAAATTCATGCTAATTTTGCTGCTGTACCTCAAATAGAAAAGATTACAGCCACAGTTTGTGAGAAATGCTGTTGAGATGGAAACTGCTTTACATTGTAGCGTTCAGTACTATATGAAGCTTGAGGAATGAGTCCACTGGGGAGCTTGGAATGGCCTTTCTTGGATGAAGGGGAGACTGCTATATTGCATAGAAAAACGTTATTCCAGTATTTCTTCATATTTTTTTTACTACCACATTTCCTTAACAAGTGCTAGCCTAAACATAGGTATAAACGACTGTGTTTTAAACTATGAGACGTAAACAAATTTACTGGCAAAGTGGCAAACCAAATTCCTCAGCCAGTGAAGTTTAAGAGTGTTAGTTGGGTGTATGGCCAGTGTTGGGCGGGCCACACTGAGTCCTTGCTTGCAGCCTGGCTGCAGCAGAAGGTGCTGTTGATTTAGCCCCTTGGGGCTTGTCAGGCCTGTGTGACTGACGGGTGCCTGGGACAACGCTCCCCTTGCCACCTGTCCTGGTTCCAGACACTGAGACTTCCTATCCTGCAGCCACTTAGCCCACTTTTGACCCAAAAGCTTCATTTTGGCATTAAGTTAAAAAAGATTAAGTAGTCCTGGCTGCACGCTGAGTCTTGCACACTGAATCTCCCCGCAGTGTTTGGTTAGCAGGTGGTCGTGCAAATGATCCCAAATTACACAGATGGTTTGCATTAATTCTTAATAGTCAGTAGTAAATTAATCCCTACTCTTTAGTGAATATGTTTGAAAATACACCATACAGGCCTGCAGCTCTAAGCACCTCAATTTGAAAAGCACCACGCATGTCGGGTGTGGTGGTGCACGCTTGTAATCCCAGCATTTGGGAGGCTGAGACTGGAGGATCCGGGTCCTCAGCCAGCCTCAGCTACCTAGTGAGACACTCCACAACTTAGACCCTGTTTCAAAATAAAGAATAAAAAATAGGGCTGAGGGGCTGGGGGTATAGCTCGGAGGTAGAATGCCCCGAGTTCAATCCCCAGTACCGCAAAAAAAAAAAAAAAAAAAAAAAAAGAAAGAAAATCACCACTCTAGATTTTAGCTTAACACAGTTATATAATAGTGTTTACTGTGTGCTGGTTGTTATAAGCACATTGTTTTTTTATTTTCCAGTGTAAGGGCAGACATATTTCTCTGCTCTCTAAAAGGAAGCTTTGAACACTCCTTAAGCTTTTCTGGATAATTCGAGATCATTTTGAATGTCCAGTACTGTATTCCGATATAAAGTTGTGTGTCTTTTTTTTTCTTTAACGTCTTATTGACTGCAGTTTCTTTTTTTTTTTTTTTTTTTTTTTTTGCGGTACTGGGGATTGAACTCAGGGGCGTTCTACCTCCGAGCTATACCCCTAGCCCTATTTTTTATTCTTTATTTTGAAACCGAGTCTCACTAAGTTGCGGAGGGCCTCACTAGGTAGCTGAGGCTGGCCGCGAACCCGGATCCTCCGGTCTCAACCTCCCGAATGCTGGGATTACAAGCGTGCGCCACCACGCCCGGCTTGACTGCAGTTTCTTTTGCTGTGCCTTCCTTTTATTTGCTATTTCTAAATGTAAGTAGAGAAATTAGAACTCCCAAAGTTAAGAATTGTATAAGAGACATAGAGTAATTGAACAAGTTTCCAAGAAATCAAACATGCAAAATTAGAAGTTGAATTTGAACTGTCGCCCTGGGGTTTATTATTTTTTTATACTGAGGATTGAAACCAAGGGCATTTTTACCTCTGAGCTACACGCCCAGTTCTTGTGATTTTTAAAAAAATTTTGGAACAGGGTCTCGATAAGTTGTTGAGAGGTTAAGTTGCTGAGGCTGGCCTTGAACCTGTAATCCTCCTGTCTCAGCCTCCTAAGTACTGGGATAACAGGCATGGTTTATTTAACACCAAGCAAATGAGTTAATCCCAGTGTTACTGTGCCATCTGGGAACTGGGGCGTCCACTTGGCCTGGTGTAGGAACTAGGTGTGTGATGTGGAGGACAGTTCTACCTGGTGGGATTCAGTCATCAGTATTGTGGCAATTTCAAGAATTAGAATCTGGTATGCACCTAGTTCAAGTGTAGCACAGCGTTCTGGGAAGTTTGGGCAGTTGTAAATTTGACCCCAATAACTGTTTGGATTTAGCTTCCTGTTCTTTTCTTTTTCCCTCCCTCCCTGCCTCCCTCTCTTCTCTCTCCTCTCCCTCTTCCCTCTTTCTGTCTCTCCTCTCTTGTCCTTTCCCCCATTGTTCTTAGAGTAGGTACCCTGCCACTTGGTCTCTTTATATGTAGGGTTAGGTTTTAGGGTTGTTCCCTGAGCACCTTCCCCTGCCATGTGCCACGCCCTGGGAACCAGCCACCCCTCAGCCGGCTGCGCTGTGCAGAGCTCCCTGTGCCCCTCGACCCCACCCCCACCCCGTCTGCAGAGCCTCCCCTCCTCTCTGTCCCTCTGGGGCTTCATGGTCTATCCCTAAAAACCACATCTGTGAGCTTCATGGTACCTTTACCTGTAATTTTTTTTCAATGGTAGCAGCAGTTTTTTAATAGTTTTTGTCCTAGTTAGAAGAATGTACCGGAATGGCACCTGGGCACACCTGTCGCCCAGGCCCCCAAGTTTTGCCTTTGCAGCACTTGGTCCATCCCATCGTTCTCACATCCTGCCCTCGCCTCTCACGTTCAGGAGTAATGGGGGGGCTTCATGATCTAAGGTGCTGGAAAGGACAGGCAGGCGCACGCCACTGCTCGGCCCGGCTCAGCGAGTCCACGCTGATAGCAGCGCCGTCTGGCTCACGGATTGCGTTCAGTGTCGTTTCCTTTCCTGTCTAAGATCCTAATCTGGTTGCCCTTTGGGTTTTAACTGTCCTGTCTCTTCTTCGCAGTCCTCTGTCTGAAACGGTTGCTTAGGCTCCCCACCCCCATGTCTCGGCCATCCTGAGGAGGAAACAGACCTTCTGTCGCCAGGGTGACCCTCCCTGTGCACAGCTGGGCTCTGGACAGGCGCTCCGGGCAGGAGAGCCTCGGAAATGATGCTGTGCCCTCCTTGGCGGGCAGGGGGAGGGCAGTGTCCACCTGTCCTGGTTAGTGGTGACGTCACCCTTCCCAGAGCCGGCTTGCTCTGGCTTCACACTGATGTCTCCATTGCCTCCTTGGCAACCTTAGTGTTTTGTAGGGAGACTGACAGCTGTATCCTCGGGCTCCCCAGAAAGACGCCACGGCAATAGATGATGTCTGGTTTATGCTTTCCCTGTCATTAGGTTTAAGAGAACCCATAAAACCCCTTCCCAAAGGAATATAGCATGAATGAAATGAGATCTGTACCATTTTTCATGGATTAGTTATTTCTGAAAATGTGAGACTAGGATCCTGAGGAAATTCCCAGCTAGTTATTTTCTTGAAGCTATTCTTTTTCTTCTTCTTTTAATGGTCACGTTCTAATTATAGAAAGAAAAAAAAAAAGGAAATATAGACAAGCAAAACAATAAAAAGAATGCATACACCATTACCCAGCAGGGATGATGACAATTATGTGCCTTCTATTTCTTTTCTACACCCTTTGAAAAATGTGTTATCATAATGCTGTCTTGTTATCTGTTGTTTTAATGATTTTCGAGAAAATCTTACCACGTCGTTGGTGTATGTTTGCAACATCATTATAAAAAAAATCTATATATGGTTACTGTGTTTAACCACTTACTTTATTGGGTGTCAAAGCTGTTCACAACCCTAATGATTTCAAGCAGTGCGGAAATGAACACCCTTCTAATACCCGCTATTGTCAGTGACACTTGGTAGGGTACCAACGTTAGGCTGCATTGTAAAGTCCCACAGAATCTACTCTGATCTTTGTCTTCACCCCAATCAAGCAAAGAAAGTAACCAGTGTGTCAAGACCTTGCTATATCACACAATCGATTGTGTGTGTGTGTGTGTGTGTGTGTGTGTGTGTGTGTGTGTGTGTTTGGTAGTACTGCGGACTGAACTCAGGGGTTTTCTACTCCTTACCTACACCCTCAGCCCAATTTTATTTTTTATTTTTGAAACAGCTTTAAGCCTGTGATCCTCCTGTCTCAGCCTCCCAATGTTGGGAATACAGGCATATGCCACCATTCCTGGCAACTCCAGTTGAATTTATAAATCTTGTGTGGGGAAAAAAGAAGTTAAATCTATATATATATATATATATATATATATATTTTTTTTTTTTGTACTGAGGATTGAACTCAGAGGCATTCTACCTCCAAGCTATACTCCCAGCCTGATTTTATATCTTATTTGGAAACAGGGTCTCGTTAGGTTGCTGAGAGCCTCGCTAAATTGCCGAGGCTGGCTTTGAACCTGCAATCCTCCTGTCTCAGCCTCTTAAGTCCTAGGATTACAAGCATCCACTACCACCCCTAGCTAATCTGTAATTTTTTGACAGAGCATTGCACAGTGAAGTTTGAAGGTGCATGAGGAGCACTGTCTTAAGAAAGGCCCTGAGAGAAAAGACAGACGGCTCTGTGGAGCAACCCTTTCTCTAGTTTTGCTGTAGAAATATCAAGTGAAACTGCAGCCGGCCCCTTTTCCTCTCTGGCCTTCACCTTCAGCCAGTTTCTTCTGACTTTTTCCTAAGCTGTTCCCTAGATTCTTTGTACCTGTTCGCACAGTTCTTAAAAGGACACACAGATTCCAGAGGGCCTCCCCGCAGGACCAGCACGACCCAGAGCAGAGAGCGTGACCTGCTGTGGTCCGAGGTTCAGCAGAGACAGAGCCACTGGAGGCGAAGGATGGTGGCAGGGAGCCTTGTCCTTTATTTGCCCCTCCAGACCCTCTCGCCCACGCTTCAGTGCAGGGTGGAGACAGGTGGAGAGGACCGCACTCGAGATTCAGGTCTGCTGAAGTCACCCAGGGAGGCTGCTTGGTATATAACACATTAGGTAGGGAAAAGCGTGTCGTGGACAAGTGAGCCCTTAAACCTTTCAAAGCACAAGAAACACTGACTTTTCTTGTGCTGTGGGTTTTCTTTTCTTTTTATCTCAGTGTATAGTTGTTCAGTGAGATCTTGTTATAGAAATGTTCACATTCAAATGTAAAATTGCTGCTAATTTTGTTAATTAATTATTTATTTATATTTTTTTGCGGAACTAGGGATTGAACCCAGGGGCATTCTACCTCTGAGCTAGACTCCTCACCCCAGACCTATTTTTTATGCTTTATTTTGAAACAGGGGGGTCCCACTAAGTTGTGGAAGGCCTCACTAAGTTACTGAGGCTGGCCACCAACCTGTGATCCTCCTGTCTCAGCCTCCCAAGTACTGGGATTACAAGCATGCGGCACCACGCCCGGCTAGCTGGTAACTTTAAAAGAAAAGCCATGACAACTTGTTCAGGCATTGGAGTTGAGTGGGCCTACCCAACTCATTAATCAAACTTTTTTTCAAGTGAGGGTACTACCCAGGAACTGAATTGCCTTGCCCGATCTTAAAAAAACACCTTTAAAAAAAAAAAAGCTGATTTTACACTTGCCAGCTGTAGATTTATGAGTAATCAAAAGGTCATTAATTTTGACTTCTAAACAAACAGCTGAACGCATCTTGACTCAACATGTCAAGACCTGTGACTAAGCGATGCCAGTTGTCCGGAAGAGTTTGTTTCAAAGCTGAAATGTTCTTTTAATTGTGTTTGTGTGTTCCTCACGTGCTTCTGCCGCCCGAGTTCCCCCAGATATCAAGTAGCGGCTCCTTTGGCTTGGGAGATGAGGCTGACTGACGTTATTTCGCTGCGCTTCTTCTATTTTAGAATAATCTATAAGTGTTCCATGTGCGACACTGTGTTCACCCTGCAAACCTTGCTGTACCGCCACTTTGACCAGCACATTGAAAACCAGAAGGTGTCTGTTTTCAAGTGTCCAGACTGTTCTCTTTTATATGCACAGAAGCAACTTATGATGGACCATATCAAGGTGTGTGTGCCTCTCTCTCTCCTCTAAGTGAACTGTAGATAGCGCGCTGGGCGTCAGTCCCGGCTGAGCCGCGGAGCGGGGCGCGGGCCTCGCGGTCCAGGGAAGGACGGAGGCTGGCGGGGGCGTCCGCGGCTGATACCCGTCCTCACCTGTTCCCCTGACCTTGCGGTCTGCGCTCTCAGGTGTCCTAGTCTGCCTGCCACAAAGATGGAGAAGCAATGCATGCCCTGATTTAGAATGATAAGAATAATAAAAGTATGAGGGTTGGTTTTCTTTATCTATAACATGATAATCATGAAGTTTACTTTTTTCTTTCTTTTTTTTTTTTTTTTTTTTTTTTGTGGTACTGGGGATAGAACTCACGGGCATTCTACCTCTCAGATATGCCTCCAGGTTTTTATTTTTTATTTTTATTTTTTTATTTGGGACAAGGTCTCACTAAGTTGCAGATGGCCTCACTTAAGTTGCTGAGGCTGGTGTTGAATCTGTGATCTTCCTGTTTCAGCCTCCCATGTACTGAGATTACAAGTGTGTGCCACCACTCCCCATACTTATTTCTACTTTTTTTTGGTGCTGGAGATTGAGCCCAGAGGCATTCTACCTCCAAGCTGTACCCCCGGCCCTATTTTATTCTTAATTTTGAAACAGGGTCTCACTAAGTTGCTTAGGCTGGCCTTGAACCTGTGATCCTCCTGTTTCAGCCTCCCAGGTATTAGAATTACAGGCATGTGCCACACTGTCTGGCAGATTTGCTTTTTTGAGAACTTTGTGTTGTGTGGAATTTAGAAATAGACACAGCTCTGACAAATTATGTTAATTCATTCAAATATTTGGAAGTTTTTTTTTTCCCCCTTGAAATGACTTAAACATTTAAGTTTACATTTTATCTGGTTTCTTTGGGTCTTTTATACTTGCTTATTTAGTTATTTATTGGGGGCATTCTACCTCTCAAATATGCCCCCAGGCTTTTATTTTTTTATTTTGGAAACAGAATCTCACTAAGTTGCTGAGGGCCTTGCTAAATAAGTTGCAGAGGCTGTCTTTGAACCTACAATCCTCCAGTCTCAGCCTCTCAAGTACTGGGATTACAGGCATGTGCCACCCCACCCAGCAGGGCCTTTCACTCCTCTCCTCCCTCCCACCCCCTGCTATAAAAATTGCATGTAAAATTGACTATGAAAATTCAGGATATAGCAGGTGCTTGGCACCTGGTAAATGTTCAGTTAATGAAATGAATCAGTGTCTTCTTTAGACTTTCCACTGTGCAGTCCCAAAAGGGCACCACTATCTATTTCCAGCCTTTTAAGCTTACTGGGGCTGCTGCTGCTTAGTCTTAGCTTCTTAACTGTGCACTGTGATAGGTGAGCAGTTTTATTCCTTATGTGATTAGGAGGCGATATCCATTGGCTTCCTGAGATTAAAATGACTTCCTTTTTAAACAGAAACGAGAAGCCCAATATCATCATAAATTTAATTTCTTTTCTTTAAAAATAATATATGGGTAAGATCAGTAAAAGAGCAAATAAAATCACTAAATTATTGTAGCCTGTGTCAGCTCTATCAATGGACTACGAATCCTTGAAAATTCCTGTCTTTTTTTTGTGGTGGTGGTACTGGGTACTGGGAATCCAGCCCAGAGACATTCTACCTCTGAGCTACACCCCAGCCCTTTTTATTTTTTGCTTTGAAATAGGGCGTTGATAGGTTGCTGAGGGTCTCGTTTAATTGCTGAGGCTATCCTTTAACCTGCAATCTTCCAGTCTCAGCCTCCTAAGAACTGGGATTACAGGAGTGCGCCACCATGTTTGGCTGAAAATTCCTGTTTTGAGGGTATTTGAGTTTGTGCAGAGTAAGTGCCCACTAGAAATGGTTTAAATGTCTCTGTGGACCAAGTAAAGATGATGGTGGTGGTTTCAGTAGGGTGAATAAGATGAGTGGGTGGTACACTCCATCATTTTTACTTGGAGCACAATAAAACCCTCTTAAGATATATCTATCAATTTTTTTTGTGTGTGTGTGTGTTACTGAGGATTGAACCCAGGGGGCGTTCTATCTCCGAGCTATACCCCATAGCCCTATTTTTTATTCTTTATTTTGAAACAGGGTTTCGCTAAGTTGCAAAGGGTCTCACTAAGTAGCTGAGACTGGCTATGAACCCAGGATCCTCCTGTCTCAGCCTCCCCGGTACTGGGATTACAAGCGTGTGCCACCACGCCCGACTCTCTTAAGATATTCTCAACATTTTAGCTAAAATTATAAAACAGGGTTCTGGGATGTAACTCAGTGGTAAAGTACTTGTCTTGCAAGGGCAATGCCCTAAGTTTGATCCCCAGTCTCTTCCCCCACCCCATTATAAAATTGTTTTGATAAAAAATTATAGGAAAATTAAAATGCTAATAAAAATATAGGGACATTAGATTTAGAGCAAAACATTTTAACATATTTAACATATAATATGTGCCAACCCCTCCCCCCCCCAAGAAAAAAAGTAAGAAAAGTCCCCTCTCCGGAGGTGTCACAGGGGTTTACTCTCCGGATCTCGTCTTGGCATCTGGATGTGGGGCTGGCTTCGTGGCGAGGGTCTCCCATGGGTTGGTAGTGGGCTTGGAGAAAAGAAATACACGGGTCTGAGAAGTAGGCAGAGGCGCAGTGCTGAGCTCCTGGGGCCACAGGACGGAGTTGTTTCTGCTCATCTGAACATTCACAGGCCTACAGGAGACAGAAACAGTGGGGATGCTCACCTGCGTTCTCACTCCAGTTCTGGTCTGTGCATTACAAAATACCACCCTGCACTGCTGTGTTTGGGGTAGGTAGGAATGAAGATAAAATTGTAGGGGCACTCTGGTTTTACTTACTATTATTATTATTATTATTATTTTTTGGTACTAGGGGTTGAACTCAGTGGCATTCTACCTCTAAGCTACACCCCCAGCCCTATTTATTACTTAAGTATTTATTTAAATATTTATTTATTTATTTATTTATTTTGTGGTACTGAGGATTGAGCCCAGGGGCATTTTATCTCTGAGCTACATCCCCAACCCTATTTTTATTCTTTATTTTGAAACAGGGTCTTACTAAGTTGCAGAGGGCCTCACTAAATAGCTGAGCCTGGCCAGGAACCTGTGATCCTCCTGTTACAAGTGTGGGCCACTATGCTTGTCTCTTATTTTTAAAATCTTGAAACGGGGTCTTGCTAAATTGCTGAGTCTACCCTTGAACCTGTCTCAGCCTCCCAAGTATACTGGGATTACAAGCATGTACCACCACGCCTGGCCCCAGTCTTATTTATTTATATTTATTTATTTATTTTGGTACTGGGGATTGAACCCAAGGGCATTCTACCTCTGAGCTGTACCCCTAGCCCATTTTTTAATTCTTTAAACAGTGCCTCACTAAGTTGCAGAGGGCCTCACTAAGTTGCTGAGGCTGACCTCGAACCTGTGATCCTCCTGTCTCAGCCTCCCAAGTCCTAGGATCACAAGTGTGCGCCACCATGCCTGACTTTACTTTTTATTTTGAAATGGGCTCACTAAATTGCTGAGGGTCTCACTAAGTTACTGAGACTGGCCTTGAACCTGCTATCCAACTGTTGCAGCCTCCCAAGTACTGGGATTACAGTTGTGTGCCACAGTGCTCGGCTACCTACTTTTATTTTTAAGATGATGTATGTAGTTCTTGCTATGTCTTTCCTTCCGTGGCGCCTTTGAGGAAAGAATGAAGAGGCGGGAATGTTGGTATTCCACACATACTCATTTATGAGTGGCCCTTGATTTGCCCATCTTAACCCAATTCATATCATTTCTTTCTTCTACCAAAATACAGGGGACCTTGTAGGTCCCCTGTACTCCATGTTGATAATCACATTTGAAGTAAACTTAAGTTACAATCATTAAAAATTAGTTTAAGAGCTAAGTAAAAATCAATTCTAAAAGAAGTAACTTTTTGTGTGTGTGTGGTGCTGGGGATCAAACCCAGGGCCTGCTCATACATACAGTGAAAGTGCTCTATCTACCACTGAGCCACATCCCTAGCCTAAGTTGAATTTCTTTTGTTTAAAAAAGGACATTTGGGCTGGGCGCCATGGCACACACCTGTAATCAAGAGACTGCAAGAGAAGCATGGAAAATTTGAGGCTGCCTCTGCAACTTTGTGAGACTGTCTCAAAATAAAACTAAAGGGCTGTGAGTATTGCTCAGGGGTAAAGCACCCTGGGTTTGATCTCCAGTACCACAAAAAAAAAAAAAAAAAAAAAGAAGGAAAAACAAGACATTTGGTTTTAATCTTGTTTTTAGTTAGAGTGTGTAACTAAAATGAATAAATTGGATATTCTTATTTTAGCAAGCACCCATCCCATTGCCTGCCTTCTTTATCATGGCAAAATTTTTGCTTCTTTTTTTTTTTTTTTTTTGCGGTACTGGGGATTGAAGTTGGGGCATTCTACCTCCGAGCTATACCCCCAGCCCTATTTTTTATTCTTTATTATTATTATTTTTTTTTTGCGGTACTGGGGATTGAACTCAGGGGCATTCTACCTCCAAGCTATACCCCCAGTACCATTTTTTTTATTCTTTATTTTGAAACCGAGTCTCACTAAGTTGTGGAGTGCCTCACTAGGTAGCTGAGGCTGGCCTCGAACCTGGATCCTCTGGTCTCAGCCTCCCAAATGCTGGGATTACAAGCGTGCGCCACCACGCCCGGCTATTCTTTATTTTGAAACAGGGTTTCACTGAGTTGCAGAGGGTCTCTCTAGGTGGCTGAGGCTGGCTGTGAACCCGGATCCTCCGGTCTCAGCCTCCCAAATGCTGGGATTACAAGCATGCGCCACCACACCCGGCTTGCTTCTTTTTTTGTAATCTCCATAGTACTTACAGAATAGTCTTTTTTTTTTTTTTTGTACTGAAGGTTTAAAATTCAGAGGCATTCTACCTCTGAGGTATATCCCTAGCCCTATTTTGTTTTTTATTTTGAGCTGGGTGTAGTGGCTCGTGCTTATAATCCTAGTACTTGGGAGACAGACAAGAGGATTGCAGGTTGGAGGCCAACCTCAGTAACTTAGTGAGGCCTTCCACAACTTAGACCCTGTTTCGAAATAAAGAATAAAATAAGGCTGGGAGTGTAGATCAGAATGCTCCTGGGTTCATCCCCAGTATACTCCCCTGCCGCCCCCCTCCAACACACACACACACACATTATTTTGAAGTAGGATCTTGTTAAGTTGCCGAGTGTCTCACAAAGTTGCTGAGGCTGGCCTCGAACCTGCAATCCTTATGTCTCAGCCTCTGAAGTACTGAGATTACTGACATGTGCCACCACATCCAGCTTCTACAGTACTCTAGTCATTTTACAGAGGAATCATACTTTACCCTCTCTTCAGCTTTACAGTTAGTAGAAACGCATTTCCCCGGAGACTTATTAAAAGTTTCTTAGGAGGTGTTGGTCTTGGTCTCTTTTCTTTGGGTCTAAAATGGTTAGAAAGGCAAAACCTTGGCATGTGCTGCGAAGACAGCCATGCCAACACAGAAGCCTTCGTGGAGGAGCAGCAGGTGTGTGGTTGGGGGTTGTCAGGAAACCATGTCGCCCGGCTTTTCTCTGTGCAAAGGAGCATGGTTAGAATGTCCCTTCGTCTCCTTTGGGGGCCGGTTCAGCGGTTGTCTGTTGGGTAGACCTTGGAACCTCTGCTGATGAAAAGCATGCTAGAGCCCCCTTTTGCCTGCGGGCGAGAGACGGTACTTAAGAAGGTAGGCTGGTGATTGGTGTTCTTGAGAGATAGCCTTCCCTAGAGAAAGTGTGCTGGAGGAGCCAAAGGACGGGCGTCTTCCTTGAGCACTTGCTGGGGGGCGTGGGGCCGAGCCCTCCAGGTGTGGAGCTCTGTGCCTAGGGGACCTGGGCACCAGAGCTCCCCCCTCCCCGGAAGGCTCTCCTGGGTGCTTTCCTGCAGGCACAGGAATGGGGAGCAAATTGCCAGCCTGCATCCCAATCAGAAGAGAATGCCCCAGTGAAAGATAAACTGTCCTGAGACACAGATTTGCTGCTTTTGATTTTTTTTAGGGAGGTGGGGAGGGACTCTGCCATTAAAGCCCAAACCAAACAAAAACTAAAGTGAGCTGGTCTTCAGAATCAACTTGCACTAATTTAACCCCACTGGTCCTTGAGGTCCCGCAGTTCAAGGCAGCTGTCTTGACTATCATGTTAATGATAATAAACAGCTAAATAATTTCAGAAGGCTTTTTGAGGACTGACCTGTGTCCTGTTCACAGATCTGGGAGCCATGAAATAAGAAGGGATGGATTGGGGTAGGAGATAGGGAGGTGAAAATTACTCCCCAAACCCAGCCAACCCACCCAGATGCAAGTATTCCAAGAATGTGACAGGCTGGAAAGAGAAGAAAGGTTTCTGTCATCTGTGGGTCTCATGTCGGTTCAAGTTGGCAAGCTGAGGCTCTCGAATACCTACTGGCATGTTAGCCTAGTTCAACATTTCTGCAGGCAGGGAAGCAAAACGTTCTCCAAAAATGGTCTGTTGAAGAGAGGACTTGCTGGGACATAAGGGAGGTCAGAGTACCAGGATTAATTCGATTCAATCCAGACGTCTGTCTTAAAAAGGCACTGATGCATATACTTTTAAATGTGATTTGGAACTAGAAATGCATACCTTCTAGCAACCATAAAAGTTAATGCTTCCTTATAAACTCTTTTAAACTGTCTATTTTTAGATGAGGTTTTCTTCCTATATTAAAAGGTATTTCTGAATGAATATAAAATCCCACGGAAGTTGTCTAGAAAGCACGGATGAGCTGTCTACCTGTGGTTTTCTTCTGGTGGTGTGATTCGTGATAGACATTTCTTTTCTTTTTATGATGCAGTCTATGCATGGAACATTGAAAAGTATCGAAGGACCTCCCAACTTGGGCATAAACTTGCCTTTGAGCTTAAAGCCGGCCACTCACAACTCGGCAAACCATAACAAAGAGGACACCAAGTCCATGCACGGGAAAGAGAAGTCGGACAAGAAGTCCCCATCACCCATGAAGAAGTCCCTGGAATCCAAGAAGGTGGCTAGTCCCGGGTGGACATGCTGGGAGTGTGACCGCCTCTTCACACAGAGGGACGTGTACATCTCCCACATGAGGAAGGAACACGGGAAGGTCAGTAAAGAGGGCGCCGGTTGGAGCGCCGACCCCCAAGGCGCTGCACTTGGCTCCATCTGTCAGTGACGCCTAGCGTGACCTCGGAAACCACGCCATGTCTCCGCACTTCGGTTTCTTTATCTGGAAAGTGGACGTGCCCACTTCCTCCAGTCTCGTTCTGGGATTTTGCTACCTGCCTTCACTCGCACACACCACCATACCCGGGGGTATAGCTGTGGAAATTGTGAACGGGGGAAAACCAAAGTCACAGGAGTCTGAATTTACCTCTTAGCCCTGTGAGCGACAGGGAGGAGAGGAGGAGAGCGCGGGAGTGGGCATGCTCGGAACTGCTGGTCGCATTGGCGCGGCTTAGTGTGATTCTTCTTGGGGCTTGCAATGGGAAGAGAAGCCCTCCTCCTTTAACTCCCGGGAGAAGTTACCACTAGAAGTCCTGGCAAGCTGAAGTCACTATAAGTAATAAGTGTACATCTTCAAATGATAAGAATTTTTTTCTTATTATTTTTTGTGTGGCACTGGAGATGGAACCCAGGGGCCTTCTACCTCCGGGCCACACTCCCCAGCCCTATTTTATTTTTTATTTGGAAACAAGGTCTCACTAAGTTGCTGAGAGACTCACTAAGTAGCTGAGGCTGACTTTGAACCTGCGATCTTCCTGTTTCAGCTTCCCAAGTACTGGCATTAAAGTGTGCACCACATGCCTAGCTTATTTTTTATTTTTATTTTTTTGTGGTACTGGGGATTGAATCCAGGGACATTCTACCTCCAAGCTATACCCCTAGCTCTATCTATCTATCTATCTATCTATCTATCTATCTATCTATCTATCTGTCTATCTATGGTACTGGGGATTGAACCCAAGGCATTCTACCTCTGAGCTACACCCCCAGTTCTATTTTTTATTCTTTATTTTGAAACAGGTTCTCACTAAGTTGAGGGGTACCTCACTAAGTATCTGAGTCTGGCCTCTAACCTACAATCCCCCTGTCTCAGCCTCCCAAATATACTGGGATTACAAGCATGCACCACCATGCCCTGGTTTTTTTTGTTTGTTTGTTTTTGAAACAGGATCTCGCTAGGTTGCTGAGAGTCTCACTATGTTGGCTGAGGTTGTTCTGGAACCTGTGATCCTTCTGTCTCACCCTCCCAAGTACTGGGATTATAAGCATGCACCACTGCACCAGGCTAGGAATTTTTTTAATACTCCTTATTAGACCCAGTAAAGTCAGCAAAATTCTATTCCAGTGTTATCTAATATTAGATTTTGTTATGATACAGTATCAGCCATGTTCACGTTTTCTGGTTGTCTGGGCAGGATCCAGAAAGAGTCTACATACTGCATTTGATTATTGTATAATTTGAATCTCTTTATTCCAAGAAGTTCGCTCTCTATTTTAATTTTGAATGTGCTATTGACTTGTCGGAAAAATTGGATTGTTCGTCCTATAGATCATCTCTTATATTGCTAGATTTGGGTAATTGTTTCTTTTTGACATTGTTTAACATATTCCTCTTTATCCCTTAATTCCTAGTATTTTGAATAGATTCAGGTTGATTTTTTTTAAGGTACGAATACATTATAAGTGCTGTATTCTTTTTATATCATTTCATGCAGAACATAATGCCAGAATATCCTACCTATAGTGTTACTAAGATTGATTAGTGGGTTTAGATACATAATATTTATTTATTTATTTATTTATTTATTTATTTGCGGTACTAGGGATTGAACTCAGGGGCGTTCTACCTCCGAGCTACACCCCCAGCCCTAGTTTTTATTCTTTATTTTGAAACAGGGTCTCACTAAGTTGCGGAGTGCCTCACTAGGTAGCTGAGGCTGGCCGCGAACCCGGATCCTCCGGTCTCAGCCTCCCGAATGCTGGGATTACAAGTGTGCGCCACCACGCCCGGCTGATACATAATATTTTTTAAGATAAATTGTCTTATTGCTTTAACTTAAGCCATTAGAACAAAATGACTGTTTTGGGGGAATCTGTGTAAAGAGTACTTAGCACCTGATTTATAATAGATTCTTAAGGTTTGTCATACTGTGTTCATTACATTTATTAATCTCTTCTTCTTTGTGGTGCTGGAGATTGGACCCAGGGACATTCTACCTCTGAGCTACGCCCTATTTTATTTTGTATTTGGAAACAAGGTCTTGCTAAGTTACTGAGGCTAGCTGCAAACCATTAATCCTCCTGTTTCAGCCTCCCAAGTACTGGGATTACAAGCGTGGGCTATCAGGCTCAGAAATCAATTTCATTTGTATATGCTGTTTATTTGAGCTACTCATAAAGCTAACTAGCGCGTTACCTTGTTACTTTCTGAATGGTACAAATGGACTTTTGGATGATAATCAGGATGCTCACAGTTTGCATGGAAATGTTTTTATTCTGTTTGGTCCAGCTAAAATAGCTCTTCATATCAAAAGCAGTGGCTTGTAGAATATATTTGGCTTTAATGGCACATTGCTTAGTTAATCATCTCAGTTTTTGGCTTCCCTAATAGCATCTTCCACATTCACTGTAACTATTGGGTGGCCCCGAGGGACCGATGCGGTACCAACCACTGAGTGTGAAGCAGGAGGGGGCTTCTTTACTTGTCCAGGCTGGGTTTCGTAAATGTTGAAACAAGAGGCGACCTGAATTACCTAGTAGTTCGATCCTTTCATTTCTCCTGTAACTGTCTTTTCCTTTTTTAAAAAGCTACCTTAACTTGCACATCTGATGATTATCAGATCTGGAGAATAAGACGAGGAGGTAGCTCTGAAAGAGAGTTGGTGGGTTGGAAGTCTGGCGCTTACTGAAACCATTCCGCTCGAGGACTGAGAGTGTCTCGGAGCCCCCCCTGACCTGGACCTGTGCGTGCAAGCGTGCGTGTGCACAGCGTGTGTGCTTATGCTAGACAGAGCCGGTCACCTGAGAGATATTAGAGTTAGCTTTGAGAGAGTTGAGACCCTGCCTTTGGCAGTCCAGTCTGGTTGCAGTTTCGGTTCTGTCTGCTCAGCCTTCTGAAGAAGTGCAGGACAGTGGAGGAGACATGGGAGGCAAGCCTTCGTAAACTAGAACCGGGAAGAGAGTTGAGTGTGTCAGGAGTCCCTACCGCGGTCAGCCAGGCCAGATCACACTGCAGCCTCTGCTTCCAAATGGTTACCTAAGCATACTTGTGTTTCTCCGTTCCTTTGGTCAAAATACTCTTGTTTTCTTTAAAACTCAAACTTCCAATCACCTGCACAGTCTCCCTCTCCCCTCCAGCCCGCTGGCGGAGCCCCACACTCCCTACACCGACCCTCGCCCTCCAGCGCCCCTATAGGTTTCTTTCCTTCATGTCTTCCTCTTGTTGAGACCGTTGGAAAGGTTCATTTTTTACCTTTATTGGTGAGTACCATTCTCTCCTGGATTTTCTCACGGTTGCAAGGAACCAGGTTTCTGTCCTAGAAACTTTTAAACTCTCCGTCTCTGGGAAAGCTAGCCAGTCTCACAGCTTCACTTTCCCTGCGTACACGTATCTGCTCTCTCTGTAGGCGGAGCCTCTCCTAATAATACAGGTCTGATTGTGTCACTTGCTTGAGTAAAATGACAGGTTCCCATCACCCTCAAAAGTCTGGCCTTCCTAGCCTGGCTTACAGGGTCTAACCTTTCTGCCCCGCTAGCCCTGTCTTCCTGCGGTGCACCCTTGACAAAAGAGACGCCACTCACTCGTTCGCCTCTGGGGTTCTTAGGTGATGTTCCATTATTTTATTGTATTTTATTTTTTTGCAGTACTGGGGATTGAACTCAGGGGCATTCTACCTCGGAGCTATACCCCAGTCCTATTTTTTATTCTTTATTTTGAAACAGGGTCTCACTAAGTTGCGGAGTGCTTCACTAGGTAGCTGAGGCTGGCCTCGAACCCGGATCCTCCAGTCTCAGCCTCCCAAATGCTGGGATTACAAGCGTGCGCCACCATACCCGGCTGTGTTCCATTAGTTTAAAAGAGCACACCTTCCTAGTGGCTAACTTCTTAGTCCTTTAGGTCCCAGCTTAGGTAGCACCTCATCTAGAAGTCACTTCTAGGTCCCCTAAGACTGAGTGGGGTCTCGCTGAAAGTTTCCATGGTAACACATACTTCCCTCATCAGAACACCACTGAGTGTAGGGTGCTTGTTACATCTTGTCCATTAGACTTCCCCATCTCTCCTCAGTTGCCTCTCTTCAGGACCACCGTACCTACCTCAAAGTAAGTTGGAAAATATTTCTTTTTTTTCTTTCTTTCTTTTTTTTTTTTTTTTTTTGTGGTACTGGGGATGGAACCTGAGGGCATTCTGCCTCGGAGCTACAGCCCAAGCCCTATTTTTCATTCTTTATTTTGAAACAGGGTCTCACTAACTTGTGGAGAGCCTTACTAAGCAGCTGAAGCTGGCCGCGAACCCAGAGCCTCCGGTCTCAGCCTCCCAAATGCTGGGATTACAAGCGTGTGCCACCACGCCCGGCTAGGAAAATACTTCTTGAATTGATGTATAGACTGAGTTCCGATTTGGAACACATGGAACCCCTCTTAGACTTAACTTCCTCTTTAAAATGGGAGTTATAGTCAGGTGTGTGTGTGCTTGTAATCCCAGTACTTGGGAGGCTAAGACAGGAGGATCCCAGGTTCACGCCCAGCCTCAGCAACTTGTGAGGCTCTCTGCAACTTAGTAAGACTCTGTTTCAAAATTAAGAATAAAAAACTGAGGTAGGTGGAGCTCCGAGGTAGAATGCCCGTGGGTTCAATCTCCAGTATCACAAAAATAAAATAAAATGGGAGTTATACATGCTTTAATGACCTCCCAGCATGTTATGTTGTAGGTATCTAGAAAGATCTATACGTGAAGTGGCAAACATCTTCTAGTCCATTTGGTTTTATGATGAGTTACGAATATGAAATATTTATACACATATAGGGGACTGAAAATTGTATTTGGCTAAAGGTGTCAGGTGAGATAATTGTTTACTTCCACCAGGCCAGCAGTTATTGGAAGCATCGGATTTACTGGATTACCCCATAAAATCTCATTATGCGTCGTGATAAGTATATAAATGTGCTGAACCAGTGGACTGTAAAGATAAACTTGATTTTAATGCCATAATTATGCCTTAAAACAAACATATGTGTACAGAATAATTTTGGAATAATCTAGACAGTTTCTGCTTACTACAATACAATCACCATCTTAGTGTCATTGCTGCTACTAAGTATGATTATTATTTTGACATGGTTTGGGGAAAATATTTAAGTTAAGGATAACCCAACAGGCATAAGTTTATGTTAAGATAATTCATGGAGCTGGGTGTGATGGCACATGCCGGTAATGTCAGTACTTGGGAGGCTGAGACAGGAGGATCATAGGTTCGAGGACAGCCTCAGCAAGTAGTGTGAGACTCATCAACCTAGCGAGACCCTGTTTCCAAATAAGTAATAAAAGCAGGTGGGGGGGGTGTAGCTTGAAGGTAGAATGCTTCTGGGTTCAATCCCCAGTATCTCTCTCTCTCTCTCTCTCTCTCTCTCTCTCTCTCTCTCACACACACACACACACACACACACACACACACACACAAAAGGTAATTAATTATTCTTTATTTTAGATGGCCTTTTTGGTTTTATTGGGGTGTGTGTGTGTGTGTGTGTGTGTGTGGTGCAGGGGATTGAACCCAAGGACCTTCTACCTCCAAGCTATACTCCCACCATATACACGCACTGAGGATTGGACCCGGGGGGCATTCTACCTCCAAGTTGCACCCCAGCCCTTTTTAGTTTTTATTTTGATACAGTGCCCCACTAGGTTGCTGAGAGTCTCGCAGAATCACTCTAGCTGGCCACAGACCTACAGTCCTCTTGTCTCAGCCGCCCAAGTACCAGGATTACCAAGCCTGGCCCTGTTTCTGTTTCATTATGATGCCGTCTCTGGCTCATGGGGTGTTGAGCCTGGCGGAGGATCTCTGTAGTTATTGATTAAAGCAGCTTTCTTTGGCTCTCCACTTGCAGGCACGGAAAGGGCTTTGTGTTGCTTGTTGAGTACACACTGGAAGAAAGTCTAGGTTTAGGCACTTAGGTAGTTTCCTAACCACAGAAATCCTTTCATCTTTGAAATCTCTGTATTCTCAGTCATACGATCTGCTCATTTATGTCATTAACCTGATGATCTTGTCCAAGCTAAGAGCCGTTTCTCAGATACGTGCTTATATACAATTTGGGGTGGGTTATGTACCTCCTGACGTTCTGCTGTGATTGCTGTAGCATCTGACGTCATTCCTACAGATCAAACATTCTGCAGTTGTGTGAGCTGGTAGTGAAATAAAAAGTAAAAATGACCTGTGCATGGGTTATCTGGACGTGCGATCTCTAATAACTGTAGTCGTTTTCTCCTTTGCTGCCTGGTAACCCCCTGTATGTGAAGAAACCATTCCTGAGCTTGTTCACAGGGAGTTTCTACCGCTGAGGGGCAGGGACTGAGTTATGGAGCTCGGATCCATCCAAATGAACCTTAACAACCTTGTGAGGGCCTTCTTCCTGTGGCTGTGCTTCAGTTCTGTGTCTGCAACTTGAAAGGAGCCTGGATTTTGAGCCTGAGAGACTGGCTTTGAATTCTGGCTCCGCCACCTACCAGCAGTGTGGATTGATAAGAGAGTAACTGTCCAGCTTCACTTTGCATATGTCTAGAAGAAGGAATATTCAGTATGTTTTTTTGTTTGTTTTGTTTGTTGTTGTTGTTGTACTGGGGATTGAACCCAAGAGCATTCTACCTCCAAGCTACGCCCCAGCCCTATTTTTATTTTCACTTTGAAACAGGGTTTTCCTAAGTTGATGCAAGTCTCACTACTTGCTGAGGCTGTCCTCGAAACTGTGATCCTCCTGTCTCAGCCTCCCAAGTACTGGGATTACAGGTGTGTGCCACCACACCTGCTCAGAAGGGTCTTTTGAAGATTAAATAACATGAGCTCTTGTGTCTTATATAGTACATATTATTCAATTTCTGCCTGTATTTCTCCTCCAAATGCCAGAATTTTAAAAATTAAATATGGTGTGAAGAAACTTTCCAGGATAAATATTCTCATTGTGAAGATTTTACAAATTTATAGTATGTAAAATAATAAATGAATACTAAAATAAAAAAACAAATTTACAGTATGTAAATATATGTAAATTTTTAAATTTTGAAGTGATTTTATTTATTTATTTACTTATGTACTTTTTTGCGGTACTGGGGATTTTTTTTTTTTTTTTTTTTGCAGTACTAGGGATTGAACTCAGGGGCGTTCTACCTCCAAGCTATACCCCTAGCCCTATTTTTTATTCTTTATTTTGAAACCGGGTCTCACTAAGTTGTGGAGTGCCTCACTAGGTAGCTGAGGCTGGCCTCGAACCCGGATCCTCCGGTCTCAGCCTCCCGAATGCTGGGATTACAGGCGTGCGCCACCACGCCCGGCTGGTACTGGGGATTTTATTTAATTATTTATTTACTTCTGTACTTTTTTGCGGTACTGGGGGTTGAACCCAGGGACATCCTACCTCTGAGCTACACCCCACGCTCTATTTTTTATTCTTTTTTTGAATCCGGGTCTCAGTAAGTTGTGGAGAACCTCACTAAGTAGCTGAGGCTGGCTGCGAACCTCGATCCTCCTGTCCCAGCCTCCCAAGTACTGGGATTACAAGCATGCGCCACCACGTCCAGCTTTAAAGTGATTTTAGACTTAGAGAAAAAGTTGCAAAAACGGAGCAGCGTTTTTATCTGCCGGTCGCCCAGCGTTCCTGCTGTTAAGTCTTACCTGACCCTAGAGCAGTTGTACAGGTCAGGCTTGGACATTAACATTGATGTGACACAGTGAGCAAGCCTGAAGCCAGTTGTCCTATGAGCGTTGTCTTTCTCGTCCAGGATCTAGTCTAGGACGTGACTTTGCCTTCAGCCGCCTTCTCTCCCGTGACAGTTTCCATCCTCATCCTTCCTGATGTTGACACTTGAGGACAGTTTGCTCTAACGCCCTGCGATGTGGATTTGTCTGATGTTTTCCATAGTGGTATCACAGGAATGGTGCCCTGCCCTTCCTAGTGCATCCTGTGGGGACACGTCTCACTCCTGGGGGTGCAGCCCCGGACGCTCGTGACAGTGCTGTGCGCAAGGTTTCCCCCCTGGGGATTGCTGTCCCTGTCATGATGAATAAGTATCTCGTGGGGAACTATGTTGAGATGGCAGATACCCTGTTTCTCATCATCTTTCTTTCACCCATGCATTTGGACTTCCCCGTTCTTTCTTGGTGCAGTAGGCGTCATCACCGCGGTGTTTGACACATGGCAACTTCATGCTCCTGTGGCTGCTTATGCACCTGTTTATTGGAACTCTCTTGTAAGGATGAGCTGTGTGGACTTGCTAAGAATGATTTTTCCTAGTGGCATGGAATCCGTTGCTGTTGTTACTTACGTGTTTGTTGCAGTTGTGCTAAAGGTGACTACTAGGAGCTCCTTTCAGTGGCTCCTGGGTCGTTACCACCCCATCATCACCTTATTCTTCTTTTTCCTCTCCCTTTCTTTTTTTTGGGGTGGTGGTGGTGGTGGCAGTTATTGGGTTTGAACCCAGAACCATACTACCTCCTAGCTATACCTCCACTTTTTTTTGTTGTTGTTGTCATATTCTGAAACAGGGTCCTGCTAAAATGCTGAGGGTCTTTCTAAGTTGCTGGATCTGGCCTCAGCACTAGAAGAAGTAATATGCATCACATGATAGGGTTTTTGTTGTTGTACTGGGGATTGAACTCAAGGGCATTCTGCCTCTAATCTACACCCCAGCCCTGTTTTTATATTTACTTTGAAACAGGGTCTTACTAGGTTGATGCAAGTCTCACTACTTGCTGAGGTTGTACTCAAACCTGCGATCCTCCTGTCGCAGCCTCCCAAGTATTGGGATGACAGGCATGTACGACCACGCCTCTCTTCCCATGTCTTCTTGAGAAGTCCCTTCCCAGCACCACTTCCCTGGTGTGCCATGTGCTCCAGCCCTGCAGTCTTGTAGGAGTCGTTTCTTGTAGGAGCCTGGATCCTTTTATTGGGAATGATAGCAGGCAGGTTTTAAAGAGACTTTCTAGGTATTGATCATCGCTGAGCAGGGGAAACTCTTAATTGGGAAAACTGTGGGTACAAAGAAGTAACGAGCCTCCAAGTGGTTTCCCAGTTATTCAGGGTGAGGTAATGACGTGTTTGGTGATTAATGGGCTCTTATCAGATGCTTTCAGTTAAGAGAGGAAGGAGCCAAAGCTGGTGAACTACGTCCAGTTATTGGAGGGGATCTTTAATGGAAGTGTTTTGTGGACTGGGAAGGGACAGGCAGGCACAAGCCCTTGTTGAGGGGGATGATGTAATGTAATGACCAAGAGTAGGCAAAGCCGCTCAGCTCTGCCTCGCTTCCCCAGGGAAAATGGAATCAGTGTCTTTAAGGGGGATCCATGCCCAGAAAGAGCGACAAAGCCAAGAAGTTGTCTAGCTCATGCACAGGAAGTGGTCTAGCTCATGTAAAGACATTCACTTCATATCTCTCTCTGTCTTTTTTTTCTTTTTTTGTGGTACTGGGATTGACTCAGGGAAATTCTACTTCTGAGCTACACTCCCAGCCCTTTTAATTTTTTGTTTTGAATCAAGGCCATGCCCGGAGTCTTGCCAAGTTGTTGAGGCCAGTCTTGAACCTGCGATCCTCTTGTCTCAGCCTCCCAAGTTCTAGGATTACAGGCATGCGCCACCTTGCCTGGCTTACTTCATCTTTACAGGGCTAATGGAGCTTGCGGATGTTTGTCATGGAGCATGAGATGTGACCAGATATCCTGCGTGTCTGAAAGGAGACGTTTGGTAGCTTCTCAAGAATTCAGACACATAAAAATCCATCTGACCTTATGGAACCCAACCACCTCAGAGAATTTGTTAAGTAGCTATATCTTGCCTGAGCCCTGGGGGAAAAAACTTGATGAAGACTAAGAACATGGGGTTTCAGATAAGTCGTGTTCCTCACAGAGGTAGGCGTGGTAGGTAGAATTAACCCTTCCCAACAGAGAAAGAGGGTTTCAGCAAGACTTTTGACAGTCTCTCTCTCTCTCTCTCTCTCTCTCTCTCTCTCTCTCTCTCTCTCTCTCTCGCTATTCTGCATGGCTCAGTGCAAAGGGGCCTGGGTGGAGTATTGAATGATCTGTAGCTGACTCGGGGTTCACTGCTGAGCTAGAAAGAAGGCTTCCACTGAGGACCACACTTTGTCCTGGTTGCTATCGGTGACTTGATGGTAGGGAAAGAAGTTGACAGGGATTTTGCAAGGTAGATCTTAGCTAAGTGCAGAGGTTTTCCACTTAGAAACAGCCAAGTAAGTACACAGATACTATGTGAGGTAGATGTGGCCTAGCTAAGTTATGGGAAAAAACATTTTGTCTTTGTGTCTTTTGCAGCTGCTGAGATGGCATCATATCCAGGAAGCCAATACCCTTTCCTGATTTGGCACTGTAAATCCAGTTGTTGGTTCTCAAAACCTTAGCATGCATCAGAATCCCCCAGAGCTTGTTAAACTCCTCCTTGCTGGCGCCACCCCCAGAGCTTCTGATTCAGCAGGTCTGGGCTAGAACCCACTCATTTGCATGCTCGTGAGTCCCACAGGATGGGTGACCACTGATGCTGCCGCTCTTGGGGGACTACACTTTTTTTGGTGCGTGTGTGGTCCTGGGGATTGAACCCAGGAGCATTCTGCCTCTCAGCTACACCCCTAGCGCTTTCTGTTTTTTGTTTGGAGAAAGGGTCTCATTAAGTTGTGAAGGTATCACTAAGTTGCTGAGACTGTCCTCCAACCTGCAATCCGCCTGTTTCAGCCTCCCAAGTACCGGGATAACCATGCCCAGCCGGGGGATCAAACTTTGAGAATCACTGGCTTAGACTGTGTGGCAGTAAATCCCCCACAGCCCATTGATGTATACAAAGAGTTTTATTTCTTGCGCGTGCAGGTTTGCTCTGGGTTTGAGCATTTCTCTGGGAGGTGGGGGCATCCCTTCTGCGGGGAGCTCAGTGGTCAAGGCTGTGTTTCTGAGCCCTGTCATCTCCACATAGGTGTTATTCAGTTGGGGTGGGGGTGCTAGAGAACCGTACCTGGTGCTCACATTCCCTTTCTTTCTTTTTCTTTTTCTTTTTTTTCGGAACTGGGGATTGAACCCAGGGTTATTCTACCTCTGAGACAAACCCTTAGACCCTTAGCCCTATTATTTTGAAACAGGGTCTCACTAAGTTGCTGAGGCTGGCCACAAACCCGAAATTCTCCTACCTCAGCCTCCCAAGTACCAGGATTACAAGCGTGTGCCACCAGGCCCAGCTCTAGTCATGTTTATAAAATATCTGATAGGACACAATTTCCTTTCTTAATTTCTATGAAATTTGTGAAAAGAATACCACATCTTCCTTTGTCATCGTCTCCTCCTCCTCCTCCTCATTCTCCTCCTCCTCTTCTTTCTCCTCCTTCCTTGGTTCTGGGGAGTTGAACCCAGAGGCAGTCTGCCCTCTGAGCTACACCTATTTTTTTATTTTGAAGCAGGGTCTCACTAAGTTGCTGAGGCTGGCCATAAACCTGTGATCCTCTGGGGTCAGCCTCCCAAGTACTAGGATTACAGGCGTGCACCCCACACCCAGCTCCTTTGTTTCTTTGTTCTTTACCCTGGCGATCGAGTCAGTTAGGGGTATAGGAATATAATCTATGTGCAGTTTTTTCAGATGGTTTCACTGTTGTCAGAAGATACACACTGTTGGAACACTAAACCCTCTAAATGCTAATTTCAATTATTAATTAATTAATTTATTTATGGTACTGAGGATTGAACTCGGGCATTCTACCTCTGAGCTACACTCCCAGCCCTTTTGTTTTGTATGTTTTGTCTTGTTTTGAAACAGGGTCTCCCTAGGTTGCTGAAATTCTCGATACTTGCTAAGACTGTTCTTAAACCTACCATCCGCCTGTCTCCGCCTCCCAAGTGTGAGCTACCATGCCCAGCTGTTTAATTATTCTAAATGCAAGAAGAGAAGAGATTTTTATTCTTCTCAAGCTCATCTTTTAACTGTGGGGATACTTACTTCCTGCCAAAATCATGTTACCCTGGCAACAGGTAAAAAAAAAATCATTTTTCACTCTTTTTGGTTTAAAGGGTTTTTTTGTGTGCATGTGTGATTACTGAAGGTTTTAGGAGAAACGCACTTAAGTCTTTTGCTTTTGCATATTCTGGAGCAGAGGGTGCAGCTCAGCAGGAGAGTACTTGCCCAGCATGCACTAGGCCCTGGGTTCCATCTCAGCACCGCAAAGCAAACAAAACAGCAGTTGCATATTTCTTTGTCTCTGGTCAGTCATTGAAGGATGGCTTCCTGCTTCATTCTACATTTGCAGCAGATGTAAATCTAAGAGTGGGAAAAAAAATCCGCATAAATTAGAGTTTGTCTATTAATGCTTTGTGCTAACAATGTAAATTGCTGTTGGTTTTATGAAACTTGTTAGTTTTGGTCACTGAAGGTAGGTGCAGCAGCTCATGCCTGTAATACCAGGTAGCAGGACTGCACGTTTGAGGCCAGCCTGGACAATGTAGTGAGACCGTGTCTTAAAAAATAATCTGAGTGTTCCGGGTTCGCGGCCAGCCTCAGCTTCCTAGTGAGGCACTCCGCAATTTAGTGAGACCCGATTTCAAAATAAAGAATAAAAAATAGGGCTGGGGGTATAGCTTGGAGGTAGAACACCCCTGGGTTCCACCCCTAGTACTGCAAAAAAAAAAAAAAAAATCTGGGTGTTGTGGCACACATCTGTAATTCCAGTACTTGGGAGGCTGAGACAGAAGGATTGCAGGTTTGAGGTCAGCTCCAGTAATTTTAGCGAGACCCTAAAATAAAGAATAAAATAGAGCTAGAGCAGTATAGCTCAGAGGTAGAATGCCCCTGGGTTCAGCTTCCAGTATCAAAGAAATAAAACTTAAAAAAAAAAAAAAAAGTGCTAGAGTGCCCCTGTGTTCTATCCCCAGTGAGGAGTGGGGGCACAGACATTGATATCAGTGTTTTTTATCATATTTTAAATGTTAAATGTTTTATACTATATTTCCTATATATTTTGTAAATCATAATTATAAATTGTAATGATGTATTTAATAATTCATAATGTGGTTTCTATGTGTTGGTTTGTTTTTATTTTATTGGTATAGTTTACAAATACAATATTATAAAAGTTCTATATGTGACTTAACGAAAAACTTTTTTTAAATATAAGGACACAAATGCCCCGTAAAAATGACATTGGAAATACACGTTGAACTATTGATGATTCTGGTAACTTGTGGCTCAGTCGAAGGTGGTGGTGACCATGTTAGGAGCTAGCACTCATCAGGGACTTCACCATGTGGCAAGCCGATGATCTCATTTGGACTTTGCAACTGGTCCCTGAGGTCGACGCTGTCCCTAAGCTGGTTTGGGACTCGCCAGGACCTGGAGGCTCAGGAACAGCTCGGGAGCCCACAAGTCCTGGTCGTGGGCAGAGCCAGGTCCCAGGTGACTCTCAGGAGCTGCAGCACCACCCTGAGCGGTCACCGTTTGCACAGCCTAGACTCTTGCCATTTCAAAAACTGCTTGATTTTCGTCTCATTGAATCTTCCAGTGCAGCTGTGGAACGGTCGGCAAATAAGCCTCTTCATCCAGTTTTTACTTCTGCCTCTGATGCGTTTCAGTGGAGCTTTCCACTCATTATTGAAGCTGGCTCTGCCATCTTGGTGCGAATTTGTGCGTGTAGTTTAGGAAGAGGGTTTGGTGTCATCCCTCACTTTAGGGTCCTCAGCGGAGACCGGCGCTTCATTGGGGTTGGCTGTGGTTGTGGTGTTGTTCACTAATCAGGCAAATCTTCCTGCAGTCTCAACATGTTTTAGATCGTCCTCTATTTCTTAGCCGTTGCTTGGGTGTATTTGGGCCCCGAGTGGATTGTAGGTGGACCTGGGCTTCCCGGGAGAGCTTTTGGGTTGTTCCTGAAGAAGGAGTTTGAGAACACGGGTGCACAGGGGCCTGATGGCAGGACGTAGAGCTGAGGAGTCAACTGGGGCTTCATTTTCTGATGATCTGCGGGTGGGGGCTGGGGCTGAGGAAGCGGGCAGGACCTGGTAAGAGCGAAGTCTGTTTTTAGATTCCCCTGCATGATTGTGATCCTTCGCACCCACACGCCTTCCCTCCCACTTCTGACAGCCGAGAGGGAAGCTATTTAGGGTACTTGGCTCTTCATGCGGAGAGCTGGGAAAAGCTGCTCTAGCAGGAAGACGAAGATGGAGGATAACTTCTGATCAGGAGCTGATGCCTACTTATTTTTTTAGAGCAAGCACAGCTGGGGGTCCCAGTGGGGGATGCCTCGAACAATCAATCTCCTGCTGTGACACCATACAGTCGCCCCTTGGTGTCTGCAGGGTGGTTCCAGGATGGCTGCTGTTCCTGCACCTCTGCCCCCAAATCAAAGGATGCTCAGGTCTCTCACAGAAAATGGTTTGCTAGTTGTGTATAATCAATGCATACTCTCCTATATATCTTAACGTGCCTCCAGATTTACTTAGACCTAATACAATGCAAATAGATGTATACTATGTGGTTTGAGGAACAAAGATAAGAAAGAAAAAAAAAAGATCTGTACATGTTCAGTTTAGATGCTGTTGTTTTTCCAAATATTTTTGTTCTGCGGTGCTGAAAGATGGGGAAGCTGCGGATATAGATCCCACGGGTACAGAGAGGCAGCCGTAGACTAGACCCCCTGCAGATAATCGAGCTCCTCCTGGCGGGCCCTCACCACTGCCAGAGCCCTCCTCTGCTGTGAGTGCAGGTCTGCCTAAACTTGGTTCCTCGCTGCACACGTTTCCCGGGTCGATCGACGTTGCTGCCTTTGGTCCCCCTCTGTCACGCCTGTTCTTGTTGTTCCTGCAACGTAGAGCTGCTCCTAGCTTCTTGACGTGGGCCCTGTTGTCCTATCTTTGCTCCTTCCATTCCTTCTGCCAGGAAAGCCCTTTCCTTGCCTGGGTGCTCCCTGCCAGCTCCCCACGGTGCCTCTGTGTACCTGGGACGATTCCCGTGCACCCACGTCTTCTCTGTGTGTCCCCTGCCTTCTGTGATAGATTAGGAGCAGGCAGACCCTGGGAAACTGAAGCCAGAGCTCAGCAGGAGTGGAAGCGGGAAACTGACAACACTGTGGTCTCCCATGGCGCCCTGGGTGAATTAGGCTGACTTGGGCCCTCAGTTTGGCCACCAGCTGGCTGTGGCCACTTCTTTTCATAACCACAGATTTGCGTCTTGGTTTGACTTTGCTGTCTGGACAATAGGGCAGGATCCCTCAATACCCACTGGGAGTACTCAAGCCGTAGATCCCCAGCTGGATCTCTGCATGGAAAGCACAGCACGCACGGCACGTCTCTGAGAAGTCTGCCCTGCGAGGCACGCGGGCAGTAGCTGGTTAAAGCTGGGTCCTTACAAACAGTGACTAAGATGTTTATAGATGTTCAGCTTGTGCAG
Organism: Graphiurus murinus; assembly: GCA_004027655.1. Lineage (NCBI taxonomy): Eukaryota > Metazoa > Chordata > Mammalia > Rodentia > Gliridae > Graphiurus > Graphiurus murinus. Next base: position 69,078 of record PVLC010001882.1, on the reverse strand, counting down.
TGCAGTGCTGCTGTTATTTTGAAGACCAAGTACCGTGCTTCCGGCCCCCAGCCTTTCCTGTTTATCCCTGGGATGCTCAGAAGGCGGGGCTCCCTTGTTGCCAGGCTGTTGCGGAGACAGGAAGAATACAAGCCTCCATCCCGCTGCAGTCGGCTTTGGTGACTGGACCAGGACTTGATGGCTTAGAACATCGCTTATTAAAAACACAGTCCGAAGCCAGACGTGGTGGCGCATGCTTGTAATCCCAGCATTTGGGAGGCTGAGACCAGAGGAGCCAGGTTCGAGGCCAGCCTCAGCTACCTAGTGAGGCACTCTGCAACTTAGTGAGACCTTGTTTCAAAATAAAGAATAAAGAATAGGGCTTGGGTGTAGCTCGGAGGTAGAATGCCCCTGAGTTCAATCCCCAGTACCGCAAAAAAAACCAAAAACAAAACAAAACAAACAAAAAACCCAAAACCCTACAGATGGGGGCTGAGCTCCCTCACCGTCTAGCAGTTCCTCTTCTCTGTTCCCAGTGCCCGCAGGGGCAGTGCGCCTCGCTCCCGGCTCTTCTCCATTCCCCTAGTTGGGCTTGGCTTTGCTGTCTCCGTGCCTTCATCACACTGGGGAGCTTACTAACTATATGCCAGAGCCTTGGCTTCCTACTCCTTACCTGCCCAGACCACACTGATGCCTCCCTTGCCACCCCTTAAACATGGAGTACCTTCCTGTGCCCCGGGACCCCTGGGAGGTGGAGTGGCTGCAGGTCCTGGGAAGGGGGCCGGGGCTGGAGGAGAGCTGTAGCCTTCATGCCTGGAGGAGCCCATGTGTGCCCCAGGGTGGATCAGGCCACTCGATGGGACCAGCGCTGACAGTGATGGTTGCGTCCTCTTCTAGGATTGTGGCTCTGCACCGTACGTGGCAAGGCTGTTATGGACTTGGGCAGGAATGCAACCACTGTTGGTAGTTTCTTTAGGAAAAGGTGTTCCTAAATCCAGCTAGCAAATTAGAAGATCAGAATTTAACCCAGCTGGTGCATGGTGGCACAGACCTGAAATCCCAGGACTCGGGAGGCTGAGACGGGAGGATCGCCGTTGAGGGCCGGGCAGGAGTGCTCCAGGTAACCCCCACACCCAGCAGGCATTGCTGTTGCGTGGCCCTGGTTCTCCAGCCTCATTAGCAAGCGGCCCCCTGTTCCCGCAATTTCTGTTCCCAAGGGTCTGGCATTTCTCTGAGCACCGACACTGTACAGCCACACCTTTCAGCTGGCTCTAGATTTGGCCTCTCGTTATTGTGCATTTACTAGTATTCTGTGTTGTTATTTCTTAAATTGTATAACATCATCAGCCAACCACAGTGTTATAACTAGCAAGTGGGAGACTCGGTTTTGTTTCTTTATTTTATTTATTATTATTATTATATATATATTTTTGTGGTACTGGGGATTGAACCCACGGGCATTCTACCTCTGAGCTACAGCCCCAGCCCTTTTTTTTTATTCTTTATTTTGAAACGGGGTTTCACTAAGTTGCAGAGGGCGTCACTAAGTAGCTGAGGCTGGCCTCGAGCCTGGATCCTCCTGTCTCAGCCTCCCAAGTACTGGGATTACAAAGGCCCTCTACAACTTATGAGACCCTGCTTCAAGATAAAAAAAAAAATAGGGCTTGGGGTGTATCTCAGGTAGAATGCCTCTGAATTCAATCTCCAGTAAAACACACACACACACACACACACACACACACACACACACACACATTATATTTGGTTCTGTGTCATTCTGATTTGTCTTTTTTCTATTTATTTATTTGGCACATTGTAAACTTTACATCATATTGGGGTGTAGAGTGTCAGGCAGATGCATGTACACCATTCTTGGTACCCTCCCCACTGGGTCCCTCCGTCCCTCCTCCCCACCATGTCTTTGATAGTTATTGGATTGGTAGTTTTGTATACATTCATAGCATTGTCTCTACTATTATACTGTTCATGGCTTTGTCTCCCACAAATTTCCCTTAAACAAGACAAGGGTGCCCACGGTCACCACTCTTATTTGTCTCTTTTCTGTTGAGGGTCAGACAATGGTCTAAGGATCCGCAAACTACATTCCATGGGCCTGCCATCCCTTTTTGTAAATAATTTATTGAACCACAACCATGCCCATTTATTTATGTATTATCAGCTGTGCCTGGTTTTAATCCACAAAGACAGAATTGAGTAGTTGCAGCAGAAACTTTTTGGCCTGCAAAGGCGACTAGGTTTTCTCTTTGGCCTGAAGTCTAAATTCATACTCTGTGTCTAGATTTATCCCCCAAAGCCATTCAGTTCCACACTGTAGAAACCTGGATGTTGTGATTAATTTTAGTACTCCCAAATTACATCTCTCTAAGCTTCATGTGTAGGCAGTTTGAGATTCCTGTGCTGTGTGCATCAACATACTCCTTTCTTTGTGTATTCTTAGACACAGTGAAATTGGAACTGGAAGATCTCACCTGTGCCCTAGATATTAAATTTTCTCAGTAAGGACTTTAGAATATATGCTCCACAGGAGTCCGAACTTAAGGAGAGGGCTACTTCTCATCTGTGTAAAGGACCACTTACTAAATGCAAATGGATGGCTTGGATAGTTACGTTTATTTTCTACAATTTACCATATATAACTGGAGGTAATCTTTACCTAACCACAGTGCCTGTAATCCTAATACTTGGGAAGCTGAAACAAACCAAAAAAATCAACTTTATTAAAAAGTATAAGTTCATTCGGGAGGCTGAGACCTGAGGATCCGGGTTCGCGGCCAGCCTCAGCTACCTAGTAGGCACTCCGCAACTTAGTGAGACTTGGTTTCAATAAAGAATAAAAAAATAGGGCTGGGGGTGTAGCTCGGAGGTAGAATGCCCCTGAGTTCAATCCCCAGTACCGCAAAAAAAAAAAAAAAAAAAAAAAAGTATAAGTTATATTCTAGTACATTTTATTTTATTTTTATAGTACTGGGGATTGAACCCAGGGGCATTCTACCTCCAAGCTACCCCATAGCCCTATTTTTTATTCTTTATTTTGAAACAGGGTCTCACTAAGTTGCAGAGAGCCTCACTAAGTAGCTGAGGCTGACTGAGAACCTATGATCCTCCTGTCTCAGCCTCCCAAGTACTGAGATTACAAGCATGCACCACCATGCCCGGCTCTAGTACATTTTTATAGAAAAGCTAATTTATTTTATAGGAGATTGTAGTTTATTTTATTTTATTTATTTTTTTTAAAACCAGGCATGTTAGCACACACCTATAATCCCAGGACTTGGGAGGTTGAGACAGGAGTATCACAGGCTCAATGCCAGCCTCAGCAACTTAGTGAGATTCTATTTTTTATTTATTTATTTATTTTTGTTTTGCGGTACTGGGATTGAACTCAGGGGCGTTCTACCTCCGAGCTATACCCCCAGCCCTATTTTTTATTCTTTTATTTTGAAACCGGGTCTCGTTAAGTTGCGGAATGCCTCACTAGGTAGCTGAGGCTGGCCTCGATCCTCCGGTCTCAGCCTCCCAAATGCTTGGATTACAAGCGTGCGCCACCACGCCCGGCTAGTGATATTCTATTTTAAAATAAAAACATGAGAAGGGTTGGGGGTGTGTCTTGGAGGTAGAATGCCTCTGGGTTCAATTCCCAGTACAAAAAAAAAAAAAAAAAAAAAAAAAAAAAAAAAAAAAAAAAAAAAAAAAAAAAAAAAAAAAAAAAAAAAAAAAAAAAAAAAAAAAAAAAAAAAAAAAAAAAAAAAAAAAAAAAAAAAAAAAAAAAAAAAAAAAAAAAAAAAAAAAAAAAAAAAAAAAAAGAAAGAACAAAACAAAATAGAACAAACAAAATCTGTTCAGGTTTATCAGACTATGCTATAGGTTGAATATCCCTAATGTAGAATGTTTGGGACTAGAAATATGTCTCAGCTTTGGGATTTTTTGGGGATTTGGGAATATTTTCATAGACTTTACCAGTTGGTTTTCAGATTAGAGACACTCAACCTGTCTTTCTTCTTCTCTCCCTTTTTCCTTTTTTTTTTTTTTTTTTTTTTTGTGGTACTGGGGATTGAACCCAGGGGCATTCTACCTCTGAGCTACATCCCCACTCCTGTTTTTTATTCTTTAATTTGAAACAAGGTCTCACTAAGTTGTGAAGGGCCTTACTAAATAGCTGATGCTGGCCACCAAACCGGATCCTCAGGTCTCAGCCTCCCAAGTACTGAGATTACAAGGGTGCGCCACCATGCCCGGCTTCTCTTCCCTTTTTCTTTCTCTGACTTTCGTCTGGACATAAATACACTGCAGGTGTAATGTGTAATTCTGAAACTTTGGACACAGGCCATTCATTCCTACTCTGGGAATGTTTAACTTTCAAATGTGTTTGCTCTTCTCCATATAACTCTTTCTTGAATTCAGTAAATATTTACCAAATTACATAGCATTTGATACAAATAGTATAAGCGAAATTATGCCATACGGATGCGTACGGTTTCGGATGCGTACGGTTTGATAGAAAGAGAAAACAAATGTTTCGAAAGCTGAAACTAGATTAAGAGTTGGGCATCTTAGAGGAATCGCAAGGTGATACGTAATCCCTGTAAGTTGAGATGTCAGCTTGGAGCTTGTTGAGGCCCTGTGATCAGGATGAACAGTAAGATACAGTCTAGCCTTTAAAGAGTTTGGAGGAGCCAGGCGTGGTGGCGCACGCTTGTAATCCCAGCATTCGGGAGGCTGAGACCGGAGGATCCGGGTTCAAGGCCAGCCTCAGCTACCTAGTGAGGCACTCTGCAACTTAGTGAGACTCGGTTTCAAAATAAAGAATAAAAAATAGGGCTGGGGGTATAGCTCGGAGGTAGAATGCCCCTGAGTTCAATCCCCAGTACCGCAAAAAAAAAAAGAGTTTGGAGGAAGATAGAAGTGAAATAAAAATTAAAATTCAATGTGATACACGGAAGAGAAGCATTAGATGTCCGTCTAGGGTACAAGGAAGCAGAAGCCTGAGGACCCGGGTCATTTCATGGGGCTCGGCAGAGGTTGGGTGATGCCGGGGAGGACTTGGTGAAACAACGGTTGCCCAGAAGGGCGTTTGAAGGATGTGCGGGAAGGATTTATCTGTGTGCATGCAGCCACAAGCGTGAATGTGGTGCAAACCAGCATGAGACTCGGTCAGCACTGCCAGCACCTAGTTCTGAGCATCCCGCGTTGCAAAGGGTGTAGACGGGCACTGTGAGCAGGGGGGCGGCAAGTCCCAGGGCCTCCTTAAAGCTTCAGAGAGCGCCGGTGGGGGTTAGGCAGAGAAGTGACCCTCAGGTGTGTGTCCAGTGGCCTGCTCTGTCAGGGGATCATGGTGGCAGAGAGGTGAGAAGTCCACTGTGCAGCCGAGAGGTGAGCTGGCCGAGGCTGGAGGAGGGGTCTGAACTGGCCTCGGGGAGAGGGAAGGGGGGAAGGTTGGCTGGGGGGCGGGCAATGGCGTCATTCTCTTCATCAGGTTGTGGGCAGGCGCCGAGGCCAGGAGGTGTGGCTTTTGTGCCACACATAAGGAAGGCTGGCTCTGACGACCCTCTTGCATCTGAATTTATATACTCAGTCCTCTTCCATTCCAAGGGTGTTTCTGTCCCTCCATCTCCTCGTGACCTTGTTGACCATTCCGGGATGTCACAGCCCACTTGTCCTTTCTCTTGCATCTTTAGCCTTTCTCAATCCTTCTCAAAATCATGAAGCATGCCATGGTACCTCTTACTATAACCAAACGAAACAAAGAAACTCTGAACCTCGCTTCCCTGCTGACATTTTTTCTTTTCTTTCTTTCTTTCTTTTTTTTTTTTTTGCAATCAACCTCCCTGGAGTGATTTTCTGTCCTCTGTCCTCCCAGTCTTCCCCTTCCATCAAAGGCATCTTTTGGCGGTCTCCGGTGACTTCCGTGTCACTGAGCCATGGCTTTTGGTTGTCTTCTCATCGTCCTGTCTGGGAGGTCCTGCTTGAAGTGTGATCACCAGGCCTTCGGGTTACTGTTTCTCTTGGTTCCTTTCAACCTCGGTGATAGTCTCTGCTCGGTCTTCCCCCTTGGTCCCTCCTGTGAGCACGGATGCATCCATTCGCTCTCAGAACGTTCTTGTCCAGCTCCCTGACGTGGGTCCTAATGACTCCCAAGCCAGGTTTGTCTGTCTGACCTGGATCCCTCTCCCTAGTTCTAGACTTGGATCCCTGCTGCGATCTCCAATGAGCCTCTGGAATTGAGCGCATCCCAAACATGACTCGTGAGTCCTCCCCGTCCCTAACCCGTCTTCTCTCAGAGCCTTCCCACTTACTAACTGGTCACACTCTTCCACCAGGCGCCCACGCCAAAGAATGCGCAGGGATCCTGATCCCTTCTTCCCTCCCCTTTGCCCCCACATTCCCCTATCACAAATTCCACCACTTTTCTACCTTTGAAAACTATGGCAAATCCAGCCATTTAGCTTCATCCCCTCCGCGTTCCAGGACCAGGGCACACAATTCCTCCCCAAGATTGTTCCAAGACAGCCTCCTCAGCTGAGTGTTGTGGCACATGCCTGCAATCCCAGGACCTAGGAAGCTGAGGCAGGAGGTTCACAGGTTCCAGGCCAGCCTCAGCAACTTAGCAAGACCCTCTGCAATTTATTGAGACCCTGTTTAAAAATAAAAAGGGGTGGGGTGTAGCTCAGGGATAGAATGCCCCCAGGAAGGCAGGGCATGGTAGCGCATGCTGGTAATCCCAGTACTTGGGAGGCTGAGACAGGAGGATCGCAGTTCCCAGCCAGCCTCAGCTGCTTAGTGAAACTCTGTTTCAAAATAAAGAATTAAAAAATAGGGCTGGGGTGTAGCTTGGAGGTCGAATGCCCTTGGGTTCAACCCTCAGTACCACCAAAAAAAATTAATAATAATAAAGAAATACAAATGGCCAAGGAATGCATGGAGGGGTGTGTAACATCACTAGCATTGGGGGGGGGGGTGAAATATATTTTACCAGTCACATGGACAGAGTTGACGAGTAGTGATCTGGGGCTGGGGGCTCTGATAGTGAACAAGCACCAACTCACACCCTTGGGGAAGTAGAAATCCTTTCTGAGGACAGTTTCGAAAGATGTATCAAAGAGCCTTAACGGTTTTCACAGCTTCTAAGCTAGATAGATTACTTTTAGGAATTGTTGGTTGATTATAGGAATTTATACCTGTAATTAGGAAGTTGAAACAACCTAAATCATCAATAAAAGACAGTTAAATCAATTATGGCCTATTTATACCCTGCACGTATCAGGAAGAATAAAGACATGGTCAAATATATGTAGGTGTGTGAACTTTATGAGTGAAAAACTCAGGTTAAGAATCTATAATTTAGACACCCCCCCCCCCATTTGTGGTACTGGGAATTGAACCCAGGAGCATTCTACCTCTGAGGTACAACCCTAGCCCTTTTTTATTTTTTTGAAAGAGGGTCTGTCTAGGTTGCTGAGAGTCTCACTACATAGCTGAAGCTGGTTTTGAATCTGCGATCCTCCTGTCTCAGCCTCCCGTTGCAGGCATGTGTTACCACACTCAGTTTAGACTCATCTTTATAAATACAAGCAAAATGTACATTCAGAAGAGAAACGGGAAGACGATATCTCCAGAAACTGACAATGTTAGATGGGTGAGATTGGAAACCATCCCCTCTCATTTTGAAATAAGCATGTATTACTTTTATAATAAAGAAGAGAACCAGCCGGGCGTGGTGGCACACACTTGTAATCCCAGTACTTGGGAGGCTGAGAGAGGAGGATCACAGGTTCGTGGCCAGCCTCAGCAACTTAATCAGACCCTGTGCAACTCAATGAGATCTTGTTTGAAAAATGGAGACTAAAAAATAGGGCTGGGGGTGTAGCTCAGAGGTAGAATGCCCCTAGGTTCAATCTCTAGTACCGAAAAAGGGGGGGGGGGATGAAGGCCACTGGATGAAGATGTGCCCCCATGTATTTCACACAGGAAGTGAGGCCAGTGGGCAGGAATTCCCTTGATTTCCTGGTCCCTTCCTCCCCACCCACCGCTCACTTTAACAAGCTTTGCACCTGCCTGGGATAGGACCGGAGTTCCGGCCCCATGGGAAGGGCTGCTGCTCCTGCCTGAGCCCTGGCCTCCTCCCGGCTCAGTGACTCACCTCTCGCCTGTCCTTTCAGTCTTTTTCTTACAAGTATTCATGCATATTTGTGTCTCACCTGCCCTGTGAAAACAGGCAATGCTTGCCTAAGTCTGCTACCCTGTGATGACTTTGTAGAGCCTGCTGACATTTTTCTGATGGGTAAGTGTGCATTCCGTGATTCTTTGTTTATTCATTCCTTCACACAGTAAATATTTACCGAGTTTTTCCTGTATGCTACCAAGCAGGGATACAAAAATGAATAATTCACAGCTTCAGTTCTTGAGGAGCTTGTGGAGGAGCAAAACATCCCAACCATGCCTTTAAAAAACCCAAAATTTGTAGAGGTCAGGGATTTTCTTTGAAGGAAGAGGCGCACTGTGTGAGTAGGTGTTTTCTCTGTTGCCTTTTTTTCTTCTTTTTATCTTAATACTATATAGCATAAGATAAATGCAAATTAAAACCATAATGAAATGCCAGCAGCTGCTTTTTTGGATGACTGACATTCAATGGCATCACTGAGTGTAGCGAAGGGTGCCAGGCACCTGGACTCACCGTTGCTGGCGGAAGGCGAGGTACAGCTTGCTAGGGTCTCATCGAACTGGCTTACCATATGGCTCAGTAATCCCGCTGCTGCGTATTTATCCAAGAGAAAATCATATACCCACTCAAACACCATGCATGAATGTTTATAGTGGTTTCATTCGTTTATGAAAACTGCAAACAACCTACATGCCCATCAACTTTGGTGAGTGGGTCACCAAAGTGGTTTATCTCCATACGGTGGGACACTTCCCTGCAGCAAAAGGGATGGACCACTGAGTTACCAGTTGTTTTGGGCTAGGTGAAGGAAACAGACCTGGAAAGCTCCCTGTTGTACTGTGGGGTTCCGTGTACATGATAGATGGGAAAAACTAAACTACAGGAATAGTAAACAGGTCGTGGTTGCTAGGGGAGGCAGGTGTGGTGGCACATGCCTGCAATCCCAGTACAGGGAGACAGGAGGATCACAGGTTCAAGGACAGCCCCAGCAACTTAGCAAGACTCTCATCAACCTAGCTGAAACCCTGTTTCAAAACAAACCAAAAATATATATATATAAAATTGGGCTAGGGGTGTAGCTCAGAGGTAAAATGCCCCTGGGTTCAATCCCTAGTACCACCAAAAGTGGGGGCACATGGAAATTTTAGGAGTCTATTACATCTATTCTATATCTTCCTTGTCATGTCAGTTACTCAACTGTGCAATTTTTTTTTTTTTTTTTCAGTACTGGAGATTGAACCCAGGGGCATTCTACCTCCGAGCTACACCCCAGCCCTATTTTTTTTATTATTTATTTTTGAAACAGGTTCTCACTAAGTTGCAGAGGGCCTCACCTAAGTAGCTGTGAACCTGCTATTCTTCTGTCTCAGCCTCTCAAGTACTGGGATTATAAGCATGCGCCACCATGCCCGGCTCTGTATGCATTTGTTAAAATTCACAGGGCTATGCTTTTAAAAAAGTGAATTTTAGCCGGGCATGGTGGTGCACGCTTGTAATCCCAGCATTCGGGAGGCTGAGACTGGAGGATCCCGGTTCGCGACCAGCCTCAGCTACCTAGTGAGGCACTCCGCAACTTAGTGAGACTCGGTTTCAAAATAAAAGAATAAAAAATAGGGCTGGGGGTGTAGCTCGGAGGTAGAATGCCCCTGAGTTCAATCCCCAGTACCGCAAAAAAAATAAGAGTGAATTTTATATTTTGTAAATTATACCTCCATTAAGTTCAACTTAAATATTTTTGAGGCAACAGACCAAAAAAATAATTTAGGAGTATGTGCTGTATTTACGTGGCTTGAAAACCCAAACAACATGAAAGAATACAGTGAAAAACTTTATTTCTATTCTTGCCACTCATATCACTAAATATTTTATGTATCTTGAAGTTTCTTTACGTAAGTACAGCCACCTCCTGCTTCCCTGGCATAGCCTTCCGTGCTGTCAGTTACCTGTGGCTCACTGCAGTACAAAAGTATTAGTGGGAAATTCCAGAAATAACTCAGAAATTATAAATCGTGTGCCATTCTGAGTAGCATGTCGGAATCTTGTGCTGTCTTGCTCCAGCCCAGCTGGGAATTGAATCATCCCTTTGTGCAGTGTATCTACTCTGTATATGCTACCCCTCCTTAGTCACTTAGTAACAGTCTTGATTATCAGATCAACTATCATGGTATTACAATGCTGGTGTTCATGTAACCCTTATTTTACTAGTAATGGCCCCAAAGTTGAAGAACAGTGATGCTGACAATTCAGATATACCAAAGAGAGGCCATAAAATGATTCATTTAAGTGGAAAGTTGAAAGTACAATGAGGTCTTTTGAGAGCAAGAGACCAACCATATGCACCTAACTTTTAGGACAGTATATTATCGTTGTTCTACTTTATTAATTGTCGGTCTCTCACTGTGCCTGATTTATAAATTAAACCTCATCATAGGTATTATGTATAGCCAGTTTCTGACTTAAGGATGGTTTTGACTATGGTTTTGTGGCTTTATAATGGGTGTGTCAGAAGCCAGTTACAGTGGTGCATGCCTGTAATCCTAGTACTTGGGAGTCTGAGACAGAAGAATCTCAGGTTTGAAGCGAGCCTCAGCAACTTAGTGAGGCTCTCAGCAACTTAGCAAGACCCTGTTTCCAAATAAGAAATAAAATAGGGCTGGGGTTGTAGCCCAGAGATAGAAGGCCCCCTGGCTTTCATCTCCAGTACCCAAAATAAAAAATAAATAGTTTTATCAGGGTATTAAATGCATTTCCACTTATGGGCTTTAGGGGATGTAGTCCCTCCATAAGTCAAGGATCCTCTATAGGAAAGAACATAGTATGTACAGGGTACAGTACTATTCAAGGTTTTAAGGTGGGAGTCGTGAGAGATATCCCTGGCAATAAGGGGGAGGGGGCTTGGAGTTTTAGGAGTTAAATTCTGACTGCTACTATGATAATGTTTAAATTACAGAATTGTTTTTTTTTTTTTTTCCTTTTTCATTTAAAAAGAAAAAGCCAAAGGGTGTGTCAGCGAGGTTTTAGAATAACTGCACCCATTTTCTACTCTGTTTATTTTCATATACTCTTATTGGTGCATTATAGTCTCACATCGTAAAGTAAATCATAGCGATGGTGACATTCACGCACACAGCACGTGACGTGGCAGGTTTCCCCCGGGCTCCCTCCCAACTCTACACCCCCTCCCCCATGCCCCCGTCGTGCGCCCTTTAACCTCGGGCTTCTGGTGTTTCTGGAGGTGTGATGGTTGTGAAGGAGGGAGGGTCTTTGCTTGTTAGGGTGTGAGGTCGGCCCTCTTGGAGGTGAGGAAGGACTCGGGAAAGGGGCGAGTGGCTGTCTCTCCAGGTGCGAGTGTGAAGTCGTGACTTTCCCACAGGACCTTTGGAGTCACCCCAAACAGAAGCAGACACAGAAGGGACATGTCACCAGAATGGGAACGTCTAGTCGTGGGCCAGCCCAGGGTGAACCAGGACGCGCTCCCCAACAACCATCTTGAACAGAGGCTGTCTGAACCCCAGGGCTTAGGCCGGGCATATGCCCCTCTGGACACTGCAGAGGGATTTGTCCAGCGAAGTTAATGCTTGCTTCCCCGACAGCTGTGAGGATAAGAGAGTCAGAGGTAGAGATTAGGGGGAATCTTAGGAAGAGTTCCTGCCTGTTTGATGTATTTGATATTTGACTCTAGAGTTTTATGTGAACATCTTTGGGACTTTGTCAGCTCATAAGTTAGTTGCTGTTTTAAAGAGTTCTATTTAAAATCAAAATACACAGCCAGGCGTGGTGGGGCATACTTGTAATCCCAATACTTGGGAGGCTGAGACAGGAGGATTGCAGGTTCTTGGCCAGCCTCAGCTACTTAGCGAGGCTTTCTGCAACTGAGTGTACAAGCTAGGGTTGGGGGTGTAGCTCAGAGGTAGAATGCCCCGGGGTTCCATCCCCAGTGCCTCAAAAAAAATCAAATCAAAATATGCTGGGTGTGGTAGTGTAGACCTGTAATCCCAGTACTTTGGGAGGCTGAGAGAGGAAGACCACAGGTTTGAGGTTAGCTTTAGCCATTTAGTGTAATCCTGTTTCAAAATGAAAAGGGCTGGGGATATAGTTTGGAGGTACATTGCCCGTGGGTTCAATCCCCACTACTGCCAACAACGAGAGAGAGAGAGAGAGAGAGAGAGAGAGAGAGAGAGAGAGAGAGAGAGAAAAGAAAAGAAATAGAATATTAAACCCTTCACCTTAAGAGAGAGTCCAATTTCCCTGTCTCTGGGGCCTCATGCCTTATTATATTATTAGAAAGATATATTAGATATATTTCTGTTTTCTGCATCTGTTAGGCTTATTTGCTGCACTGTTTTGCTTCTAGAATGTTTTGATTTTTTGACTTTTGGGGTTGCCCTTAATATTATAGGTCTTATATATACAAATTAAAACCAGGTTAGGTATTTGATTTTTAAATACCATTATTGAAACAAAACAATTAACCATTCTGTTCTTAAAGTTATTCTAAAATAAAGACTTGTTGCCAGTTGGGTATGGTGGTGCATGCCTGTAATCTCAGTATTTAGGAGGCTGAGACAGGAGGATTGCGAGTTCGAGGACAGCCTCAGCAAATAGTGAGTCTCTTTATCAACCTAGCGAAATAAGAAATAAAATCGGGCTGACGCTGTAGCTCAAAGGTAGAATGCCTCTGGGTTCAATCCCCAGTACCACACACACACACACACACACACACACACACACACACACACACGAACACACACACACACACACACACACACACACACACACCAAGACTTGTTGCCTCCTAATTCATTGTTTGATTAAAGAGTATTGATGGTCTATTTTGTGTGATCAAAAGTATTTTTGCAGGAATACGTTGGGAGAGGAGGCAGCATGTGTCAGGGGCAATCACTGGTTATTCACTTGCCCTCCCCATCCCCAAGATTATGTGCATAGGAAAAGAGTAAAAGCACTGGTATGACCCTTCGGTTTTTTTGTTTTTGTTTTTTCCGCTTCCCAACTCATTTTATTTTGCCCAGGTAGTACCACTAACAAAATCAAAGACATAAGAGAAAAATAAAAGCAACAACTTTAAAACATTGTCTTCATGTGCTAACAGCTATAGTTGAAGGTAGCCATTCTTTTACATGAAATAATGAGAACTGGAGTATTTCTTTCGTTTCACTTTTTGTTTCTTTTGGAAAATATCACCTGTAACAAAGTCAGTCTAGCTACTCTTAAAATCATAAGGAATGCCTCAAACATCCTTCTTCCTTGTCTGGAAAATATAGTCACCACCTAAGAGAATGAAGACGGCATTAAAATAAATATTTACAAATATACTTTCTAATTAGGAATGCTTGACTTCCATTAACCACGCTTCATTGTAATTGGTGTGACTTTAACATGGAGAAGAAAATTCCTCCCTTGCCTCCGTCTGGGTCCAGAACCCTTCTGAAGCCAGGCATGGCTGCGCACGCTTGTCATCCCAGTACTTGAGAGGCTGAGACAGGAAGATCACTGGTTTGAGAACAGCCTCTGCAATGTAGCCAGACTCTCAGCAACCTAGCAAGAAGTCCTTGTTTCAAAACAAAAAATAACAAGGTCTGGGGTGTAGCTCAGAGTAGAATGTCCTTGGGTTCAGTCCCCAGTACAAAAAAACAAAAGCCCTTTGAATGCCTACAGCCCTGATCGCTTCATTAAGACAGATTTTCTACTCTTTTTACATGAGACTTGAACATGTAACTTTACTAGTCTAGTAGAAGGTTTACTGCGTGGCTTTTCTGTGTCCCCTTTCTTGTAATTGTCACCGTCTCTCTGCAGCAGCCCCTGAGGAAGGCACTGTTGTGTCCCACCTCACCGTGGGGTCCGGGGCTCTTGATCGGGTTGAGCCCCCGGGTCATGTGATAGTGAGTGGCTGAGTTCTGTGGAGCCAGGCTCTCACCACTCAGACAGGCTTGCTTGCCAGTTTAAATAAGGACGTGCTTAGCAGGTGATTAATATAAAAGTTTTTAAAAATACGATTTCTTCATCTCTTATCTTGCATTTGCTTACTTATCTCTTCTTACTGCCAAGAATAGTAATGTTATCCACAGGAGAACTGATTCCCACTTCAGCCTTATTTTTAGTGAGGGCTGAACCAAATCCTGTTCCATTCATGAGCGACAACTCTTATGATTTCATTTCCTTGTGATAGGACATGGTTTAGTTCCAGACTCTATGAGTGTCATACCGAAAGAATTTGTTTTAAAGTTAAGACACTGATTTACTTCAAAGGTGCTGCTTGGAAAAACATTTAATTAACATTGCTATGTCTTAGCCAAAATGGGCAACTTTTAAATATGATTTTGAGGAGTTAGTCACCTACTTGATGGCTTGTGTGTGAATGTGTGAATGATCTCTTGCTCACCACCCCTATACACACCGACAGGCAGACTCCTTAAATTGACTTGAAAGTTCTCTTTCCGAGATAACCAAATGGTATTGTGTAAAACAAAAGGTCTCGCACAAAACTCTAAAATTGAGTTCATTGAAGGATAAAGTTTTTAACTAAAATCAGCCAGGGATTTAATTTAACATGGCATGTGAGATACGTTGGCGTATTCTTTCCATTTACAACAAATTAAATTGTTGGCTTTCTTTGCTATTTATCGAAATAGTGTATTGTCATATATTGTCTGCTTTAAAAATAAATAAATAAGCCGGGTGTGGTGGTGCATACCTATAATCCCAGTACTTGGGAGGCTGAGATAGGAGGTTTGAGGGCAGCCTCAGAAACTTAGCAAGACCCTGTTTCAAAATTAAAAATAAGGCCGGGCGTGGTGGCGCACGCTTGTAATCCCAGCATTCGGGAGGCTGAGACCGGAGGATCCGAGTTCGCGGCCAGCCTCAGCTACCTAGTGAGGCACTCCGCAACTTAGACTCGGTTTCAAAATAAAGAATAAAAAATAGGGTTGGGGGTGTAGCTCGGAGGTAGAACGCCCCTGAGTTCAATCCCCAGTACCGCAAAAAAAAAAAAAAAAAATTAAAAATAAAAAGGGCTGGGGGGATATAGTTTGGAGGTAGAATGCCCCTGGGTTTAGTCCCTAGTAATCCCCCCCCAAAAGTATTTAGGGGTGTAGCTCCGTGGTAGAGCACTTGCCTAGCATACACAAAGCCCTAGGTTTAATCCCCAGCAGCAAACACCCGCCCCTCTCCCCCACACATGCTGAAAATAGCATTTATTACTCCTTTTGAAAAAAAAATTATGTAATGTCTTCTATTACAAATACTTGGATATTTATGCTAATTAAAAAAAACCTAAGTATTGGGAGGAGAATAAATATAATTTTATACTCTTATGATTAACAGATCCCATCCTCCTGCTGTTAGCCCCTCCGTGGATACCCCAGCACTTTGGTTATAATTTTTAAACGAGCCTTCTGGCTTTGCTATTGTGTTCCTGCGCAGTAGTTAACGCACACCCTTAGGGAGTTCTCGGTTTTCACGGTGTTCGTGTCTCCGCGGTCTTAAGTGGCCTTCTCTTCTCTCCTGACACAGCAAATGAAGAAGCACCCTTGCCGCCAGTGTGACAAGTCCTTCAGCTCCTCCCACAGCCTGTGCCGCCACAATCGGATCAAGCACAAAGGCATCAGGAAGGTTTACACCTGCTCGTAAGTGCTTGCCCACGCACCTGCACGGCGGGGGGATGGTTGGGACCTCTCGAAGGGTCTTTGTAGTTCACCACTGTGTGTGTGTGTGTGTGTAGGAGGGGGGGTACTTTTTTTTTTTTGGTGGTACTGGTGATTATACCCAGGAGCATTCTACCTATGAGCTACACCCCCAGTCTTTTGGGGGGGGGGAATTGAACCCAGAGGCATTCTACCTCTAAGCTACACCCCCAGCCCTATTTTTTATTCTTTATTTTGAAACAGGGTCTCACTAAGTTGCAGAGGGCCTCACTAAGTAGCTGAGGCTGGCTTCGAACCCTCGATCCTCCTGTCTCAGCCTCCCAAATACTAGGATTACAAGCATGCGCCGCCATGCCCCGCCCCTAGTCCTTTTTATTTTATTTTAATTTTGTTCTCTTTTTTGTGGTACTGAGGATTAAACCCAGGGGCATTCTACCTCCGAGCTATACCCCCAGACCTAATTTATTTTTTATTCGGAAACAGGGTCTTACTAAGTTGCATATAGGGCCTCAGTAAGTAGCTGAGGCTGGCCAAGAACCTGTGATCCTCTTGTCTCAGCCTCCGAAGTACTGGAATTACAAGCGTGCATCACCATGCCTGACACTTTTTAATTTTTTGTTTTGAAACGGTCTCACTAGGTTACTGAAAGTCTTGCCATGTTGCTGAGGCTGTTCTCAAACCTGGGATCCTCCTGTCTTAGCCTCTCAAGTACTGAGATTACAAACATGTACCACCATGCCTGACTCTTAAAAATATTTTAAAAGAAGCCTCTTTCTGCATACCCCATGGACGTTATATTATTCCCCAGCACATGTTTTTATTACTGAATGTTCAGGGAAATGGTGGGTTTGCTGGTGTGTACGTGAAAGGCTGCCCCAGTCCTACTAGAATGACCAAACAGCATTGCCAGGCTGGTTTGCTGGGTTCGGAGATGGCCTGAAGAAGGCGGGGTCGTGGGTTCAGTCCTTGACCTGGCTCTGGGCCCCTCGCTGCAGTCCAGCACCTAGGACAGGCAGCCTTTTCTCTGTACATACTATTGGCTGAGATCAAACGGATAGGAGGGACAGTGAGCCAATGAGAGCCGCTCGCCAGTGGCTGGTCATAAACTACTTCTCTGTATACAAAGACCAGGCTGTGTTATGAAGTTAGTGGTGAGTCTTTATCACACACTCGGCCAGAACATGCTTAAAGTGTGAGTTGACACTCAAGGCACGTCTCATACAGGAGATAACGCAAGGACCCTGCAGATGGAGAGCCATGTGGTGAGGATAGTCGGGAAGTGGGCCGTCAGATTGGCAGAGATTTTCTGGGACTTGGTTAGTTAGGGAAAGTTCCCCAGATAGCAAGACATAGGAACGAAACCGAGGTGGGCGGTGGTTTGGGTAAGATGAGAATGTTTCATAAATGCTGTGTGTTGAGACTGAATCAAAAGAATCAGCATATAGCCAGGTGTGGTGGTACACGCCTATAATCCCAGCTTCATGGGAGGCTGAGAAAGAGGATCACAAGTTTGAGGCCAGCCTGGGCAACTTAGTTAGACCCGTCTCAAAATAAAATTTTAAAAAGGGTGGAATTGTGGTGAGTGGATAGAGCACTTGTCTCGCATGCTTGAGGGCCTGAGTTCAAGGACCCCAGTACCGCCAAAAAAAAAAAAAGAATCAGAGTCTAGAAGGACGCCTGGCTGAGAAGACAATGGAATGGGCAGTCTGGCCCAGCAGACTCCCTCACGATAGCTTTGTGAGGTAGTAAAAGGTTAACTGACGCCAGCAAAAGCTCTTCATGAGCAAGAATGCTTGTCCTGCACTGACCTGAGAGGGTCTCAGATGTGACTGCAGCAGTGTTTAGGGACCCCATCCTTTTTATTTATTTATTTATTTTTATTTATTTTTGTGGCACTAGGGATTGAACCCAGAGGCATTCTACTGCCAAGCTACACCCCCAGCCCCATTTTATTTTATTTTATTTTTTATTTGTTTATTTATTTTTTTTTTGCGGTACTGGGGATTGAACTCAGGGGCATTCTACCTCCGAGCTACACCCCAGCCCTATTTTTTATTCTTTATTTTGAAACCGGGTCTCACTAAGTTGCGGAGTGCCTCACTAAGCAGCTGAAGCTGGCCGCGAACCCGGATTCTCCAGTCTCAGCCTCCCAAATGCTGGGATTACAAATGTGAGCCACCACACCCGGCTTTATTTTTATTTTTGAAACAGGGTTTTGCTAAGTTGATGAGAGTCTCACTATTTACTGAGGTTGTCCTCCACCCTGGCTGTCTCGGGCTCCCAAGTACTGGGATCACAAGCAAGCGCCACCACGCCCGGCTCAGAAACCTTTTTGAAGGAGCAGATTTGGCCCCGAACAAGACTGTGAGGTGCTTCTCATTCTCCTCTGTGGTGTTTTTGTTTTTTGAGTTTTGCAGTACTGGGAATTGAACCCAGGGGTATTCTACCGCTGAGCTGCCCACCCCCCTTTTTACTTTTTATTTTGAAACAGGGTTTAAGTTTTTTCATGTGGGCTTACAACTGAGATCCTCCCATCTCGGCCTCCCAAGTACTGGGATTACAGGTGTGCGCCACCATGTTTGGTTGCACTGGTATTCTTGATTATGGATGTCTGTCATCCATAATCCCTAGGCCCTTTACTCTTTTTAAGCTGTTTTTGGTCTATTTTTATTAAGAAAACAGTAAATCCATGTCTTTCAAAGACACCCTCTTCATCATCTATATTTTTGCACAATCTAAAATGAAAACTTAAATAACTTGGTTTAGGGATATCTTTTCCGTTTTCTTCATTTTAATCGACCAAATCCACAAATACATCCATGCTGTGATTATAAATACCTGTGTTGCATCTGTGTTTGGCTGGAGTCTGGGCCAGATGCTAAGTTTTGTCCCCGCAGAGCAGACAGGGAGAATTAACGTCAGCAGGACAGACTCCCGGATGGACTGTCCTTAGCCTGCTGGGTCTAGCTTGACGTAAATTCTGAGGAGATTCTCTGAGTCACTGTCAAGAAAACTTTGGAAATGCCAAAGCCTGCATTTTCAAATTAAGTCTGTCTAGCTGGGTGTGATGGTGCACGCTTGTACTCCCAGCATTTGGGAGGCTGAGGCCGGAGAATCCGGGTTTGCGGCTAGCCCTCAGCTACCTAGTGAGACATTCCGCAAAAATAAAGAATAAAAAATAGGGCTGGGGGTGTAGCTCGGAGGTAGAATGCCCCTGAGTTCAATCCCCAGTACTGGGAAAAAAAAAATTAAGGCCATCTAGAATTACAAATTACCTAATTTGTAATTCTTTGGCCAACGCTACAAAATAAATACTCTGTCTGAGCCAAATTAGGCAGGTTCTATGAGGACACCGAAGCCAGCCTCGCCCTTTTATGCAAGCTGTGAGAAAGCGTTTTCCACACAGTGGGAACGGTGATTCAGTGCAGCGCGCTCACTCAGCCCATCCAACGCTGTTGGCCGTGAGCACGCCACTCAGCTGGCCTCCTGTCCGTCCGCCCTGTCTGCAGGCACTGCCCGGACTCGAGGCGCACCTTCACCAAGCGGCTGATGCTAGAGAAACACATCCAACTGATGCACGGGATCAAGGATCCTGACCTGAAGGAAATGACAGAAGCCACCAACGAGGAGGAAGCCGAGATCAAGGAAGACACCAAGGTCAAACCTTGCCACTGACTTCTTTATGGGGGAGCGGTGTCGGCTTACTCCTCCCATGCGTTCCCTCCGTCTCTGTTTGTATACAGTTACACAATTTAAAAAATTCAGACTGTGCACGAAGGCATAAAATGTTGGGCAGCCCCCCGCTATACCCATTCTGACCCCTCAGCTCCCCCCAAAAGGTGACCTTTGTTGAGTTTCTTCTGTGTCCTTCCACAAACAGCTTTAGGGATCCACTTGCATGTATAGCTTATAAAAGTTTGTATTGACTTAGGGAAGTTGTCTCTTAGCCAGAACAGAAAATCTTTTTTGGCAGTATAGCAGGGGTGATAGTTTCCTATTCGCATTTAAGCAATTCTTTAATTCCCTTTGTAATGATGAAAGATAAAAATCAGAAATTTGGATCTTATTCTAACATCGGTGGTAGTGACCTCCATTCAGCCAGCAGTACATGCGTGTGTGTGTGTGTGAGCCTGTGCACAACGCACTGTGTGTACCAGGTGCTGCTGGAGTTGAGGAAAGCCAGGATCCAGCAGCCACGGCTGCCTCTGGCACCTGGCTAAGTCTGGCAGGCACCTGGGTACAGTGTACCCAATCGTGCTTCCAAGGAGCTAATCATTGAGTAAAACCCCACCACAATACGGCTCCGAAGCATTGCATTAAGTGAACAGGTGTGTGTGCAGAGCTGGTTTTTGGGTGGGAGAGGAACCTCAGGAGCAGGGCAGAGGAGTCAGGCCGCAGGTACAGAGAGCAGGTGCCACTCGGGCGTGGATTCGGGGAGCCCTGGGAAGTGAGGGGATTCGGCGTGGGTAGGGTTTTAGAAGCCTGGGACTTAGGCAGATACAGCTGGGAAGAGACATGAGGAAGGCCAGAAAGGGCAGGCGTGGGGGGCAGGAGCAGGCACACGGCCCTCTATTCCCTCACCCCGAACCCAGACCGGGACTGTGGCTCTCCTTGGCCTGCCCAGCTGCAGCCCTGCTGGCCCTCAGCACACAAGCCTGTTCACATCTGGTGCCTTTGCGGTCAGTCACCTGTGCCCGTGGCCTTCCCTGACCCCGCGGTCACCTAGCAACCCTCCAGGGCTCCTCATGCACACCCTCTCCGCCCTGTGTTTCCCTGGGTCTGAAGTGCTGTAGATTGCTTGGTGGGTTTGGGGTCACCCTTCTCCATGAAGCAGGGCTTCTTGGTCCACTACTGGCCTCCCTGGCTAGAGCCACGTCTAGGAACATAGGATTTCAGTCCCTCCTTGTAGGGTGGAGGGACATCGTCGGTCCCCAGTTGGGGGGGGGGCAGGTGCATGGTTTTGAGACCCCTCCAAATCCCACCGCATGCAGTGTGCGCTTCCTCAGCAGCTCCAAAATCACCTCCCCACCACGGAGCCCGACCGGTTTCAGTTGTTTTTCTCTCTTGTTTTTCCCCCAAGGTTCCCAGCCCCAAGCGGAAGTTGGAAGAACCGGTTTTGGAGTTCCGGCCCCCCAGAGGCGCCATCACACAGCCGCTGAAGAAGCTCAAGATCAACGTCTTCAAGGTCCACAAGTGCGCGGTGTGCGGCTTCACCACCGAGAACCTGCTGCAGTTCCACGAGCACATCCCGCAGCACAAGTCCGACGGCTCCTCCTACCAGTGCCGCGAGTGCGGCCTGTGCTACACGTCGCACGTGTCCCTGTCGCGGCACCTGTTCATCGTGCACAAGCTGAAGGAGCCGCAGCCCGTGTCCAAGCAGAACGGGGCGGGGGAAGACGGCCAGCAGGAGAACAAGCCGGGCCCCGAGGACGAGGCCGCCGACGGCGCGGCGTCGGATCGCAAGTGCAAGGTGTGCGCCAAGACCTTCGAGACGGAAGCTGCCTTAAACACGCACATGCGGACCCACGGCATGGCCTTCATCAAATCCAAGAGGATGAGTTCCGCCGAGAAATAGCCACGGACATTCCCCAAGGAGAATCGCTGTCCACATTGGAATCAAACAAACAAACAAGGACGTTTTTGTTACGAAAAGTTTGCAGTATAATAGAGTTCACAGTACTGTCTAGGCTGTTGCAATATATTCCTTTTCCCCCCATTACCTCCCTCACCTCCTGGGATATCCTCCAATGATAAGTATTACAACAGTATTTCAGTTTAAAAGAGTTTGTATATATTTAAACGAATAACTTTTTATACTCTTTGTTACATGTTTGTATCAGTATTTAGTGGCAAATGTTTTTTGAGTTTCTTGGGTTACAGTTTTTCTTTTTGTACTGTTTCTTTCAAACAGAGTTCTTAGTAACAGGGGCAGTTCCTGAATTCCAGTAAACCATTTTGTATGTTACGCATTTGAATGGGTTAACCAATTACAGGCCAACATCGGGCCTTTTTTTTTAGTGTTTTTAATTTTTAGAATTCACTACATAAATTGTAGGTGATCGTGGGTCTCAAAAACACTAGAAACTTTTAAGTGTCTTAGCACTCTCCTCAGTGTGCCTGCTCCTCGGGAGCCGGTGCACGGCCGGGGCAACCGCACTCCAGCGCGGGCATGGCGAGGTGCGGCCATGCCCAGCGTGTTTAAAGCAGCCTTGCAGGTCCTTTCTCGCCCACCGTGGGTGAATCAGGCCAGGGATCTAGGAGGGAACACGGGTTTCCTTATTCCATGTTGAGGAATGAAAAACCCCTCTTTCCTGGCAATGGACGAAACAGGCTAGGAATCCGGGAGGGAATGCGGATTTCCTTAATTCCATTTCGAGGAATGGGGAAGAAGGGAATCCTGAAGGGGAAAACACGGGGCTGGTTGTTTTCTGGACAGATTTGCAAGGCTGACTTAAAAAGCACAAGGAGCTAAAGGTAGGAAAGGGCTGGATGGCTGTAAAAGTTACAAACACATAGTTAGACCACAGTAGGTGTCTAGTCAGGTTTTTGTCATGTAACTTATTAACTATTACAAAGATACAACTTAGAATATCCAGTATTTCTCCGGCTCTTGACAGGGGAAAAAACAAAGTCACAGTTGACTTAACCCTTTGCTGTGTGAACAGTTGGCGTTTCCTGTTCTGGGTGCTACTGCCAAACGTCCTGGTACTTAGAGCTGGGACGCGTAACTTCCCCGACTTCTCGAAGCAGCAGCCTGTGTCTCACAATCGGCCATTAGATGAAGCACTGAGCCACCTGGGTGCCCTCCAGTCATTTCAGTACATACAGCTCACGCCCGTAGGCCCGTAGTTCTGCTTCATCGAAACTCCCTCCAGGCACTCCTCTGTCCCTTCCGTATGTCGTTCTCTGGGAGTTAGCATTTATTTTATTTTTTGTTTTTGTTTTTGTTCTGTGTTTTCTTTGCATTTTATATCTACTATTTATCCCCGAACATGTTTTGTACTTTTTTTTTTTTTTCTAAGAAAAAGAAATTCTCTTGTGTATATAGAGATACTTGCATGAGAGACTGTAGTCAACGTTCGGTTCCTCAAAAGGTCTTGCTGCTGTCAGGCGTAATGCACTACATCCGTCATACCTGTACTAAATAACACATTTCATATGTAAATAAACGTGGGGGCGTTTGGCCCTTGTGCTTCTGTGAGAGAGTCATTGATGGTGGGTCTCTGGCCTCTTCATGAACTCGAGGCAGCAATGAATTGCCGGGACGAGCTCCAGGTTGTGGCAGGGTTCTTGTCACTCCAGAATGGGGATCCTGGTCCTCGTTCATCAACAGCTACTTGTCACTTTCCTGTTGATGCCATCGGTACGGCGGTACAGTCCAAGGGTGTGATCAAGTATTCCTCAACTTGAAAATCGATCGATGTTACTTGTTCTATTTGTTATTGCTCCAAGCTGTATTCCTAGCACTTTCACATGCTTTCTGCATTTGAACCTTGCAATAAACCCGGGTGGTAGACCGCACGGGTCTGTTGAGCCTCGTTTCACAGTTGAGGAAGTTGAGCTCAGATTTAAGTTCTTTGCCTAAGCCCTTGTAGCTGGTAAGTGGCTTTGCATATTGGAACCCAAATATTTTGCTCTAAATCTAGTGCTCGCTCTATGTGGTTATGTAAATATTGATAAATATTCATTTATTCAACAAATAAAAAGTATGTGCAAAAATACGGTACTAGAACTTTTGTTTTGGGCACTGTGACTTTGAGAAGATAACCTGAAGGTCTTTCTCCTCTTCAGTTCCCAGAAATGCTTAATACAGAATTACCACCTGTTAAATGCCTGGTTGAGTGTGTAAGAAAGTTTTAAAAAATGCTCAGAGGTCCCAGATGAAGAAACTGAAACCCAGACTAGGAAACCAACACACAGTGCTGTAGCCCTGGAGGGACAGCTGGGTGCTCAGCTCTTTGAAGAGGGCACTGGTGGACCGGAAGATGGAACTTGGGGAAAACTATCTGGAATCCACCACAGAGACGATGGCACAGAATATATGAGAAAGTGGTTAGCAGTGAAAAAGACCAAGAAGGAAAAGATTCAACTTAAATTTAATAGGAGTTTCAGAAAGAGGGGATAGATTTCGGAAAGATCAGTGTAGAAAATCCTTAGCCATTAATGAAAAGCATGAAGATTGAGGAAAACAGAATGCTGATCAAGAATCTGTAATCTGTGTTAGGCTTGAGCTCGGTTCATGATGGGTGTGGACTTTTCGAGAAAGTGGATGCAGTTGGACAAAGGGCAGAATTCCATGGGGCATGGTCAGTGAGTTCTTTTTGCTTTTTGTCTTGTACTAAGGATTGAACCCATGGACAATCTACTGAGCTACATCCCCAGCCCCCCCCCCCCCCCCCCCCCCCCCCCGGCACTGGGAATTGATTGAATTCGGGGCTTGGGGGCATGCTACCTCTTAGCTATACCCCTAGCCCTATTTTTTTTTTTTCCCGAGGTACTGGAGGTTGAATTCAGAGGCATTCTACCTCCAAGCTATACCCCCAGCCCTGTTTTTTATTCTTTATTTTGAAACAGGGTCTCACTAAGTTGCGGAGTGCCTCACTAGGTAGCTGAGGCTGGCCTTGAACCCGGATCCTCCGGTCTCAGCCTCCCAAATGCTGGGATTGCAAGCGTGCGCCACCATGCCCGGCTTCCTATTTTATTTTTGAAACAGGATCTCACTAAGTTGCTGAGGATGGCCTTGAACCTGGGATCCTCTTGTCTCAGCCTCCCAAGTATTAGGATTGCAGGTGTGTGCCACCCTGCTTGGCTACCCTCAGTCCTTTTTATCCTGAAACAAGGTCTCCTTAAATTGCTGTAGATGACCTTGAACCTGGGGATTCTCCTGTCTCAGCCTCCCAAGTACTGGGATTACAAGTTTGCATAACCATGCCCTGGCTTCAGTGAGTTCTTAGAAGCCCATTTACTCTGTTTAGTGGAGAGATGGGAACTGAGGCTAGCAGAGTAGGCAGTCTTAGGCCAAGTTATAAAAAGTCTTGAATGACACCAAAGGGTGTGTACGGTGGTAGTTAGAGATGAGTTCCTTGGTCAGGAGAGGGGCGTGGCCAGATGAGTTGGTGGCAGTGTGTAGACTGGATGGTGAGAGGGGTTTATTGGTCAGATGATGCTGTAGTTGCAACTTCAGATCCAAATGGTTTACTTACCACAAGACTTATTTTTGCTCACAATCAGCGTCCATTGTGGACAGCCTGGAACCATAGCTTCCTACCTCCCATTTTCCCAGGATCACAATAATTGCTGGTTACGGTGGTAGACGCAAAGTGACAGATACTACTTGTCAAAATGCAACCAGAAGCAGCCACCTGGTTGCTAGTTTCACAGGAAGGCAAGGAAGAAGTGTCCTGTGCGTTCTGAAGGCTGAAAGTAGTTGTCCATCACAGAATTAAAGTGTCCTCACCGTGGCTAAGGTGTGAACACGCAGGGTGGGGACTTCACCCAGGGTGGTGGAGCAAGCTCGGACAGAAGCTTCAGTTGAGAGATTTCAGAAGTAAATCAAGGGGAGCCAGGTGCAGTGGTGCACCCCTGCACTCAGGAGGCTGGGAGGGGGTTCGCAGGTTCAAGGCCAGCCTCAGCGAATAGGGAGACTCTCACAGCCTAGCAAGACTTTGTTTCAAAATAAAAATAAAATAGGGCTGGGGCTGTAGCTTAGTGGTAGAATGTCCCTGGATTCAATCCCCAGTACCACAAAATGATGAATAAATGACTGGGAGTATATCTCAGAGGTAGAATGCCCTTGGGATCAGCCCCTAGTACCACACACTGAACAAACGACAACCACAAAATATTATTTTGGGGTGGGGGTAGGGGGGTTCATAGAGTGGGATGCAGAGAAGACTGATTTGAAAGTTCAAGCTTAGGGGGTGTCTTAAATCTCTTTGAATGTTTAGATAAAAATATGAAGTAGTTGATGATTATTAGGAAGATAAGAGTGTGTGTGTGTGTGTGTGTGTGTGTGTGTGTGTGTGTGTGTGTGTGTGTGTGTTACTGAGGATTGAACTCGGGCATTCTACCTCTGAGCTACACCCCCAGCCCAATTTTACTTTTTTAATTTGAAACAGGGTCTCAGTAAGTTGCAGAGGGCCTCACTAAGTACCTGATGCAGGCTGTGAACCCAGGTCCTCCGGTCTCAGCCTCCCAATTACTGGGACTATAAGCATGCACCACCACGCCAGGCTTCTTCTGTGAGCACTTTAGACAAAAGGCCTACTTGGAAGGGCAAAAAAGAAAAAGAAAAGCATGCCTGAAGAATTTCATAAAATACAACTTGGAGGAACCCTTCACTTATCCCAGAGGGAGTCTGCAAATAAAGAGGGGTGTGTGCAATGTGCAATAGTATTCGTGCCAATTAGTTTTTGCGCACATATGTTCTCTCTCCCCAGGTTTCAGATGCTGTTAAGATTTCAGATTGTAGCTCTTAGTCTTAGCATACATCTTCTAAAGGAGGAGGCTTATACTTAGTTACCTTAAACATTTGGCTCCTACTCAGGCATAATCTTTGTGTAAGTAGATTCCTGAACCTTCTTTTTTCTTTGAAGGGGTGTGTGTGTGTGTGTGTGTGTGTGTGTGTGTGTGTGTGTGTTACTGGGGATTAAACTCAGGGGCATTCTACCTCCGAGCTACACCCCCAGCCCTATTTTTTATTCTTTACTTTGAAACGGTCTCACTAAGTTGCAGAGGGCCTCACTAAGTAGCTGAGGCTGGCTGTGAACCTGCAATCCTCCTGTCTCGGCCTCCAACTGTCTCGGCCTCCAAGTACTGAGATTACAAGTGTGCGCCACCATGCTCAGCTTTTTTTTTTTTTTTTTCCAATTAAGAACCTCACATCCTTGCTGACATAATTGTTAGCCATTGGAATATGACTATGTGAACTTTTCTGCAAAGATCATAGTAACTACTACAAAGCAATAAGTTATTATAGGTGCATGAGACAAAAATAGAATGATTCAAAGCTCACCGCTGCAGAAAAACATCAAACCATAAAGGAAGACAGCAAGAGAGGAAAAGATAAAGTGTATCCCCTAAAACTGGAAAGCAAATTACAGAATGGCAGTTCTTACCTATCACCATTACTTTGCATGTAAATGGACTATATTATCCAATAAAAAGAGTGGCTAATTTTTTTTAAATGATTAAATTATATACTGTGTCTAGGAGGCTCACTTCACACAGGACTGAAAACGATGAGATAAGAAAGGATACAAGTGGAAACCAAAAGAGAGCATGGGTGTTTATATTTATATCATACAAAAGAGACTTTATTTAGGGGAAAAAAAGGGCAAAGATAGCTAGGCATGGTGGTATACACCTATAATCCTAGCTACTTAGGAGGCTGAGGCAGGAGGATAGCAAATTCAAGTCTAGCTTGGCAATTTAGGGAGGCCCTGTGTGTGTGTGTGTGTGTGTGTGTGTGTGTGTGTGTGTGTGTAGGATTGAACCCAAGGGGCATTCTACCTCTGAACTTCACCCCAACCTTTTTAAAAAAAAACAAAAAACAAAAAAAAAACACGGTCTAAGTTGCTGAAAATTGCCCTAAGTTGCCGAGGCTGGCCTTGAACCTGCGATTCAAACTCAACCTCCCAAGTACTGAGATTATAGGCATGTGCCACTGTCCCCCCAGCGAGACCCTGTCTTAATATTTTAAAGCTTTTACCTGGGCGTGGTGCCATATGTCTGTAATCCCAGCACTTAAGAGACTGATACAGGAGGATTGCAGGTTTGAAACCAGCTTCAACAGTTTAGTGAGGCTCTCAGAAATGTAGCATTACCCTGTTTCCAAATGTAAAAAGAAAGGGGAGCTGTTGGCATATCTCACAGGTAGAACGCTCCTAGGTTCAATCCCCAGCTCCACAAAAATAAAATAAAAATTAAAAAAAAAATTTTTTTAAAGGGCTGGGGGTGTAGCTCAGTGGTAGAGCACTACTTGCCTAGCAGGAATGAAACCCTGGGTTCCATCTCCATTACCATATACACATGAAAAAAGACAAAGACATTATCTAATGAGGTTATACCAAATTACAAATATACACGTGTCCAACATTGAAGCATCTAAATATATAAAGAAAATATTTATAGATCTAGAGGTAAAGATAGACTGTAATACAAAAGTAGTGGGGGATTTCAATACCCTGCTTTCAACAATGGTCATATCTAGGCAGAAAATTAATAGAGAATTGGACTTCAACAACACTTTAGACCAAATGGACCTAGCTGACATACAGAGAACGTTCCATCCAACAACTGAATATACGTTATTTTCAAGTGCGCATGAGACTTTCTCCAGGGTAGATCATATATTAGGCCACAAAACAACTCTGAACAAATTTAAAAGGATTGAAATCATATCAAGCACCTTTTCTGATCACAAATTTCTGTGAAATTTGCAATTAAAAAAATCTTGGAAAATTCACAAATACATGGAAATTAAACATGCTACTAAACATCCAATGGGTCAAAGAATCTTGAAGCAAATGAAAAGAAAACAGCATAATCTATACATATACCTATACCTAACATATCTATGGGATGCAGCAAAAGCAGTTCAAACAGGGAAATTTATAGCACAAAATAGCTATATCTTTGCAGAATCTTCCTGATACGAGAAGCTTCTGGATAGCTATAACCAGTTGTAATTCTATATTCACTATTACCTTCCCTGCCTAACCACTCATTCTGAATAGTCCAGCCTCAGTCCACGTAATTTGTGGCTAAGGCTGAATTTAAGACTTGGCTATTATCAGCAGTCAAGCTTTCTTTTTTCATATTTACTGTCTTCCCTGCACACTCTCTTCACATCCATTTTTCTTTCTCTACAGTCCCAGTGGATTTTGGTGAACATTTCAGTAAAAAATACATTGGATGAATTGGGCATGGTTATGCACACCTATAATTCCAGTACTTGGGAGGCTGATACAGGAGGACTGCGGATTGAAGGCCAGCCTCAGTAATTTAGCAAGGCCTCTGCAATTTAGTGAGACCCTGTTTCAAAATTTAAAAATAGCCGGGAATGGTGGTGAGTACTTGTAATCCCAGTACTTGGAAAGATAAGACAGGAGGATCACAGATTCAAGGACAGCCTCAGCAAGTAGTGAAACTCTCAGCAACCTAGTGAGACCCTTGTTTCATAAAATAAAAATAAAATAGGGCTGAGGTTATAACTCAGAGGTAGACTGCCCTGGGTTCAATCCCCAGTAACATACACATACACACGCACGCACACACACACACACACACACACTCTGAATGAATGAATGAGTGAATAAATGATTGAATAAATAAATATGGCTGAGGATATAGTTTGGAGGTAGGATACCCCTGGATTCATTCCCTAATACCACACCACACAAAAAAATTGGATGATAAAACCTTCGTAATCAGCTCATGTTTTCCTGGGAATTTGTTCATTTATATTTGCTTCCTCTTTGGAAGGGTAGATCTGGGGTGACCAACATGTGGTCGTTTCAATTATGGTACAAGCAGGAGACGGACAGCACATTAGGTAAGGAATAATTTTGAGGAAATTATGGAAATGACTTTATACAGAGCTGTGGGCTCCAAGGACCAGCAAAAGTAGAGTGCCACCCTCAGTCCTGACCAGCCAGAGGAGGCCAGGGAGCGGAGCCCTGGGACAGAGTGACTTGGTAACAGCCAGGGCAGAGCAGAACACAGCCACCGCCGGGGCCACGGTGCTTCCGGGAGGAAGTGGGGAGGGAAGTTACCGGAAGCTGTCTCTTCCCAAAGAGTCCTGTACGCACCTCCCACTGGTCAAAGCTAAACAACAGCTACTGCACGAGGAAGCCACAGTTAGAGCCTGTAGACTCTGGCGTGCGGCGCCAGCGTGGGCGTGGAGCAGGACAGAGAAGATGGAGACTCTGCACGTGTTTTATTGCTGACACACATTTTATTCCCTTTAGGCAGGCTGTCAGATGGAACAGGGTACTTGGGAAAGTCTTCTCACCAGGATTATCGTGGAATTATACCCTTTCCCTAGCTTATTTTTAATCAAGGAAACAAATAGCATTTCCCAGACAATACTCTCTACCAGCTTCTAAATTCAATTTATGAGGTTAGTTCTGAGTCATAACAAAGCCCTGTTTGTAATGTTTCATGGTACTGAGGGGAGCTGATTCTTCAATATGCTTTGCTATTTTATTTCAAGCTGCTTATCCCCTAGCTTTTCTTATAGTTATAATTGGAAGTGGCACTATCATCAAGAATCTGTCTCTAAACACAAGAGAGACCATGTCTACAAGACCATGTTGTTTAAAAAGATTTTATGATTATACTATAGCACACCTTCACCTAGTTCCAGAAATTGTGAGTTTAGCCCACAAGTCATTTTCTTTTTTTTTTTTTTCCCATAGTACTGGGGATTGAACCCAGGGGCATTCTACCTCTGAGCTACATCCTCAGCCCTATTTTTTATTCTTTATTTTGAAACCGGGTCTCACTAAGTTGTGGAGGGCCTCACTAAGTAGCTGAGGCTGGCCGCAAACCTGGATCCTCCGGTCTGAGCCTCCCAAGTACTGGGATGACAAGCGTGTGCCACCACGCCCAGCTCCACAAGTCATTTTCTGACCTTCAGGTCGAGTCAGGCTTAATTGGAGTAGTTATTTCAGGAGGATAAACATTATTTGTGAAAGAGAAAAATCATCCTCTGCTGATTGAGGAGGATGAGATAAGGTTGACAAGAAACAACAGGAGAAGCCAGGGGCTGTGGCACACATCTGTAATCCCAGCGACTCAGGAGGATTGAAAGTTTTAGATCAGTCTGGGCAACTTAGCAAGACCCTGTTTCAAAATTTAAAAAAGGAGGGGGGGGGCTGGGGGTGTAGCGCAGTGGTAGAGCACCCCAGGGTTTAATCCCCAGTATTGCAAAAAACAAAACAAAACAACAACAACAAAAAAAAAACAGTCCATGGAAAGCAGAGCTGCATTTGCTGCCATCTCAGGAGGGCAGATGATGTTCCTGGAAGCAGGGATGGGTCCATGTTTATTTTGCCAGTTAACAATCTGAACTTCCCGTTCCAGTGCTGGGGGATCTGCTGGTGTGGCTCTTGGCAAGAAACAGTTCTTGCCGCCTCCTACGGAGGCCAGAAGTCCTTCGCCTGACCCCCTGGCAGCCTAATCCCAGGCCTGGGATTATCTGTCCTTGACCAAAGCCATGCTCTTGCTCTAACTCTTGGGGAGATAACAGAAAGAAGCACGGATAGTTTGTTGTTTTTTGTCATCCGTTTTGCTTTTGTTTTTTGTTTTGTACTAGGGATAGAACCAAAGGGGATTCTATCTCCCAGCTCTTTTAATTTTATTTATTTATTTATTTATTTATTTATTTATTTATTTATTTATTTATTTATTTATTTATTTATTTTTGCAGTACTAGGGATTGATCCCAGGGGCATTCTACCTCCAGGCTACACCCCCAGTCCTATTTTTTATTCTTTATTTTGAAACAGGGTCTCGCTAAGTTTCGGAGGGCCTCACTAAGTAGCTGAGGCTGGCCACAAACCCAGATCCTCCGGTCTCAGCCTCCCAAGTAAGTACTGGGATTACAAGCATGCGCCACCATGCCCAGCTTAATTCTTTTTATTTGAAAAAGAATTTTTTATTGAAACAGGGGTTTCACTAAGTTTCTGAGGGTCCTGCTAGGTTGCTGAGGATGGCTGAGAGCCTGCAACCTTCCTGTCTCAGTCTCCCAAGTAATGAGATTACAGGCACATGCCACCGTGCCTGGTGAGAGTTTAAATCTATTCATTCTGGTGGCAAGGATCATGGTGACTGCTGATGGAGAGTTACCCTGTGGACCACACTTACTCGATCAGGGTGAGAGGAGCCAGACTGTCTTTAGGGAATCCAGAACCATCTAGAACACAAGGAGTACCCACACCATGATGGACCCTGTGAAGCTCATTATCTAGCTGCCCTAGGAACTCGACACCATGAAAAACAACATATGTGTGTTGGGTATTTCAGAAAAGACATACCAAGACTGCTATGAGATTAATCCCAGATCAGTCACCTCCCCACCTGTAGTGGTTTGGATTTATAAATGTCCCCCCAGCCCTCGTGGAGAGTAGGCAGCCATATTGGAAGCATGGCTTGGTTGCTGTGTGTGGGGTCCCCAAGGTGTGGGCTTGGGGATTATGTAAGATCCTTCTTCTCCCTACTCTCCCTCTCTTGTTTCCAGCCTCCATGATGTGAGAGCAGAGCCTTGGGCTCTCCCTCTGTCTGCTTCCCACTGCCATGCCCTGAGCTACACAGACCTGGCCTGTCATGGACTGAACCTCTGAAATCTCCAGAACTGTGAGCAAATAAACCTTCCTTCCTCCACGTTGTGTGTGGCCAGGTTTATTGGGTCACAGAAGGGGGAATGCTGCCAGAGACATGGCCCCACCTCCCTCCTGTTTGTTTCTGTGTGCTGTTCACACTCCAGGCCCAGGATCCTGGTGCTTGTGGGTCCCTTTTCTGTGAGCTCCTTCCCCATCATTCCATTTTGGGCTTTTCCTCTTCTTCCCAGGAGGCTCAGAGGTCCCCTGCTCAGAGCTTCTTTCACTTTGCACCTGACAGTTCACACCTGCTTCCCTGCTCACCCTTCTTTACACGATGTGATTTTTCTCCCCAGCGCTCACCCCTGCCTGGCACTCTATGCCCATCTGCTAACCGTCTGTCATCCTCTGGATGAATGTTCTGAGCTCTTCCATGAATTCCGATTGCTTCCTAATCTGTGGCCACCATCTTCTCTCACTGCGAGAGGAACCTTTCACTTTGTAGCCTGACAGCAGAGGCATTACGTTTTTCCCATCAAGCCGGTCCTCCTTCTTGTCAGCAAAGACAGATCCTTGCTTTCTCGGGCTCACTGCCAAACCACAGAGGCCTGATGCCCCTTCCTTCCAATAGGGAGTTTGTTCCCTGAATCAAATGGCCGCAGTGTTCGCAGCCAACTCCACGGCGACTGCTGCTGCTTCAGGAATGATAAAGGCCTGCTTTCAGGAAAGGAAGGCATTGTTGTCCTGTGTTATCTGCCTTGCACTAAACAAGGATCTAAAACATCTTTGCAAAATAACTGAGTTTCTTTGATTTTTTTTTCTTTTCTGTGTGTGTGTGTGTGTGTGTGTGTGTGTGTGTGTGTGTATGTGTTACTGGGGATTGAACCCAGGGACATTCTACCTCCAATCTACACCCCAAGCCCTATTTTATTTTTATTTTGGAACAGGGTCTCACTAGGTTGATGAGAACCTCACTACTTGTTGAGGCTGTCCTCGAACCTGCAACCCTTTTGTCTCAGCCTCACAAGTACTGGGGTTACAGGCATGTGCCACTATGTCCAGCTTCTTTACATCTTGAGTAATCTTAATTTTATTTCTTAGGGGTCAGTACAAATATCAGAAGAGTCTTGTGCTATAAATTACTAAAAAGTAAGATTTTCTGGGTTTTTTTTGGTACTGGTGATTGAAATCAGGGGCATTCTACCTCTGTATTATCCCAGCCCCCCCCCCTTTTTGAAACAGGATCTCACTAAGTTGCTGCAGCACAAAGAGGAGGCAATTCTCTTGGCCTATTGTCACCCAAGAAGAAACCCTGGAAGAGCCAACACCTGCTTAGATGAGGTAGTAATAGATGAGTACAGGTCTGGAGGACGAGGATCAGAAGGAGAGCGCAGCAGGAAAAAAGGAACCCAGAGCAGAGACAGTGCATGTGTGTGAGGAAGAGGCACTGGCTTGGGATTCTAGAAGATGCTCTGAAGCCCTCAAGCAATAGAAAGTCCCACACGGGCAGATGTGTTCTGGCAGTGCAAACAAGACTTGCAGACATGGCGTCACCGTATAGAGGTTTCTATTTAAAGACAGCCTTTCTGGGGAAGAGAATATTTACATCATGAGAAATTCAGATGGACACATTTTATGTTCCTTTACAAGTAGTCAGGCACCGTTACCATGGCGATTTGGAATCATTTCTTTGCCAGAATGTGTGTTCCAAACCTGCGTGTGCGGATGCGTGTGCATTCATCCGACGAGAATCACTTCTCCTTCTGTGAGGAGTGTGTCGCTCCCAAGCTAACACTACTTTCAAAGACCAGCAAATCCATTCCCAGATGCATGCTCTATCCTGATCATAGAAAAACCTTTCTTTCCTTATCATTCATCCAAACATTTCTTTATATGTGTATATGATACTGCGCATTGAACCCAGGGGCATTTAACTCTGAGCTATACCCCTCACCCTACTTTATTTTTTATTATGAAATAGAGTCTCACTAAGTTGTGAAGGGTCTCGCTAAGTTGCTGAGGCTGGCTTTCAACCTGTGATCCTCCTGTCTCAGCCTCCCAAGTACTGGGATTACAAGCATGCGCCACCATGTCTGGATTCATCCAAATATTCCATAGGTTGAATTTATCATCATTCCTGGGCAAAACCCAAATATTTCCATTTAGCATCCTCAGTATATTTTTTCAACCCAGAGATAGGTACCGGATCATCTAACTGGGGAAAATCCAGCCGTGGAAATGTTAATCTGCATAACTAAAGGAAGCCAGGTGGTCAGCGGTATTTTACTCAACAGTAACACTTTCTGTATAAATTGGTTTCCATGGTTTGTTCATCTTCTCTGCTTTGTAGGTGGCAGAAGAGCTGCGGCTTGTCTCTCTGCTTGTTAAGGAGGGAACAATGTCACATTTACTCCCAACACATTAGAGACAAGTGCTTCATAAATATAAGGCCCTTTTCTTAAGAGGGGAGGTTTATCCTGACAGGTTAAGAGATAAATGATGGTCTCGACTTTATTACTTTGCTTGCTCTCTTTTCAATTTTCTTTTGTTTTTCCTGCAAGGAGCATTTCTCTCAAGTGCATGCAAGACACTGATGAATTCCTTTCTGACCTGAATTCAGCGAAGCCCAAAGAAAACTCTCTGAGAAGTCGGTTTCCCTGGCCTGCCAGGTAGGTGAGTGTGGGGCAGTCTGAGGTTTGCGCTGAAAGCATTCTAGACAAACTGGGGAGAATGAAAAACAGCACCAAATAGGGAAGAGAAGAGAGCTGTGGCTTGCAAACTGTGCCAGGAATCCAGGTGGGAGGAGAATTTTTATTGCAGAAGGCTCTATCCCCTGTCTCGCCAGACGAATCTCCTGAGGGCCAAACTCGTAATAAGAAGAGGCTTGTTTATACATTGTGATGCTGTTGTTTAATATTATTGAAGTTGACAACATTTCACTGTGGCCTAACATAGCTTGGTTCATTCCTTTTTCTAGACATGTAGTCTGCTTTTTGTAATGAGCTGCTGTATTATGCAAGGGGAAAGGTCTTACCCATGATGTATGTGCTTGATAGCGGACTCTGAGGCATGTGCTACTCATACACTGGTTCAGGCTAGAGGTGAGATTGTAGCCAAACCTCTTTGCACCCGAAATATCTAGACTGCAGGCTGCTGCAATTTTTTTTTCTTTTTGTATGTTTTCCAAATTTATTCTCACAACTAAAGGGACACAAACCTTCCTGCCAGAAAGGGGCAAGGAACCAGATACATCTTCAGTGGAATAAACTCTCCTTCCGGAGCGCGTGATTCATTGCTGTTGTGGATAGAAACCGCTAACACGGAGAAACAGAAATCCACTCTTTCCAAAGCCAGATAAACGAACATGGCAATTTCCATTTCCCCTTAGAATACATGACCGTTTCGTATTGAAAAACACTTAGTAACATAATACATCTCACGAAGATAAGCGTTTTGATCCAATGTAGGTTAATTCATACTACAAACACGTGCTTTGAAGCAGTCTTGAGATGTCCTGCTACTTAATGAAAGGGTGATAAAACCTCAATCCAGTCAAGGGTCGTTAGTCGTTTCTGTCAAGTCTCCTTTTGGAATTGATTATGTTTTGCTACAACATTTGGTGCTATTGAGCTATTGATAGAGAATATTATGACGGATCCAGGCCACATACGCCGGCCAAGAGGATCCAGAAGGCGCAAGGGCGGGCGGGGGTTTCTGGCGATGAGGTGGTGGGGCATATTGTCACCATTAGTCACAGCTGCGCTAATGCTCTATTTGCCTTACAAACCACTCTGCTCATGCACCAACCATGCTCCATCTGGAGGAGGCTGGGAGGGAAAACCTTTTTCTTTTTTAGTTTAAAAAAAAAAAAAAATCCCCAAGGTTCATGGTTCAAGAAGGAATTGAATAGATTAACATATATGAAATAAATGGCTCTTAATTTATTTGAATAGATAAATACATCTATCTGTAGATGTTTTAACTGATTTTCATTGTAACAAACAGAAAACACTTGGCCACGTTGTTTTGACATTTTGCCGGAGATTTTTGAGCGGAGCATGTGTTTCTGACTTTGGTTCTCAGCATAGTTTTCCATAGAGTCATGTGGATGGGAAAATGGAAGTACTTGGTACTTTGGGCGTGGCAGGCACACGTCTGAGCCCTGTGTAGTCATCCCTTTTAGTTCCCAAAGCCATCCTTTACGGAAAAGGGAGAGTTATTATTATTTAGTTTATGAATGAGGAAACTGAGTTATAGACATGTAAATGATCTTGCCTGAAGCTAGTGGTAGAGATTAAGATTTGAGGCTAATTGTCTGACTTTGGAGCCTGCACCTTGCTTACTTAAAGTAAGCAAAACAAAAACAAGAAAATAAACAAACAAGGCAGGAGGTGGTGAAAGTCTGTAATCCCAGTACTTGAGAAACTGAGACTGGAGGATCGTAGGTTCAAGGACAGTCCTAGTGCTCCACAACTTAGTGAGACCCTGTTAAAAAAAAAATGGGGCTCAGGGTATAGTTCAGAGTTAAAATGCCCCTGGGTTTAATCCCCAGTGCTACACACAAACAAACAAAAACTTAAAGACTCAGCAATAAAAAGGAATGAGAACTACATGTATCAGTATGGAGGGAGGGATCACACAGAATATCAAGAAGGAAAAAAACAACTTGGGAGACTTTGATGGGAGGATTGCAGGTTCAAGGCCAGCTTCAACCACTTAGTGAGACTTTCAGCAACTTAATGAGACCCTGTTTAAAAAAAAAATAGGCCTGGATAAGTAACTCAGAGGCAGAATGCCACAGGGTTCAATCCTCTGTACCAAAAGGAAAAGGAGGAGGAGGAAATACATGCAGAGATGGGAATTGGAGTCATGATTGTTCTAGAATAGGAGAAAAACCGATATTTAGAGAGACTGGACCTGAAGAGGTAGGATGGGTTACAGGGTACAGACAGCCAGGGAAGTACCTTCATTGGGAAATTCAGCAATTGCTACAAGTTAGGGCTTGCTTTATTGTTTTGTGGACTGTCTAGACTTAAGAAATTGATGGAGACATTGCTAAGAATGCAAACTGAACCTTTAGATGCATAAGGTCTATAAGCTGAGCATGGGCACAGTAGCACATGCCTATAATCCCAGTATTTGGGAGGCTGAGATAGGAGGAACACGGATTCAAGGCCAGCCTCAGTAACTTAGCAAGACCCTGTTTCAAAATAAAAAGGGCTAGCCAGGTGTGGTGGCACACGCTTGTAATCCCAGTATTTGGGAGGCTGAGACAGGAGGATGGAGGGTTCATGACCAGCCTCAGCTACTTAGTGAGACCCTCCGCAACTTAGTGAGAGAGACCTTGTTTCAAAATAAAGAATAAAAAATAGGGCTGAGGGTGTAGCTTGGAGGTAGAATGCCCTTGGGTTCAATCCCCAGTACTGCAAAAAAAAAAAAAAAAAAAAAAAAAAAGAAAAGAAAAAAAAAAAGCATTCTGTGAGAATCGATTGGTTACATAGAGAATTTATACTAAGGAATACTATAGCTTTCACTATTATTTGGAATTTGCATACGCAAAAATAAAACCTTAAACCACGTCAAGAAAGCATTCTGCGAGAATTGATTGGTGATATAAGGAATTTCTGCTAAGGAATACTATAGCTTTCACTATTATTTGGAATCTGCATATGTTGTGGCAACCCAGTCGTGCCCCCCCAAATTCCTACCTTGCAGTCCTCACCTCGGCATCTCAGCCCGTGACTGCATTTGGAGGCAGGGTGTCTCTAGAGATAATTCGGCTAAAATGAGATGAACAGAGCAGGCCCCGATCCAGTGTGAGGCCCCTTAACACAGGAGAGATTAGGACGTAGACATGCTCAGAGAAAGACCACGTGAGGACGCAGCAAGAAGGCGCCGTCCAGAAGCCGAGAAGGAGGCTCAGGTCTCGCCTCTGTCTGCATCCCCATGTTGGACAGACAGTCCAGCAGAACCAGGAGGCAATGCGTGCCTGTTGTTTAAGGGACCCTGTCTCTGACACTTGGTCATGGAAGACCTAGCAAACTGACACTGTGCCACCTGCCCTGTAGAGCCGTATAATTTATAAATCCACCCACTTGGAGAGTGTTGTGGGGTGAATTGTGCCTCCCAAGAAAGATGTTGAAGCCGGGTGTGGTGGTGCATGCCTGTCATCCCTGTACTTGGAAGGCAGTGAAGGGAGGATCACAGGTTCAAGGCCAGCCTCTGCAATGTAGTGAGACTCTCAGCAGCCCTTCAAGACCCTGTTTCAAAAACAAAAAACAAACAAACAAACAAAATAAGCTGGCGTGGCGGCGCATGCCTGTAAACCTAGTACTTGGGAGACTGAGTCAGGAGGATTGCAGGACTGAGGACAGCCTCAGCAAGTAGTGAGACTCATCAACCTAGAGAGACCCTGTTTCAAAATAAAAATAAAATAGGGCTGGGGGTGTAGCTTGAAGAAAGAATGTGCTGGGGCTCAATCCCCAGTACCACACAAAAAATAAAGAAATGAAAATAAAAAGGGCTGGGGTGTAGTTTGGAGATAGAATGCCCCTAGGTTCAATCTCTCTCTCTCTCTCTCTCTCTCTCTCTCTCTCTCTCTCTCTCACACACACACACACACACACACACACACACACACACACGTCAAAACCTTAACCCTCCAGTTCCTATGGATGTGATCTTATTTGGAAACAGGGTCTTTGCAGACAAATTAAGATGAGGTGATACCAGGAGAGGGCGGGCCCTGATTTAATAATTTGGACAGAAACACGGACATACACCAGGAGAACGCCATACAGTGATGGAGGGGCGATCGGAGCACCGAATCTGGAAGCAAAGGGAAGCCAAGGATGGCCAGCAGCCAGCAGAAGCTCAGCGAGAGCATGGAACCGACCCCCACTCAGAGCCTGCAGAGGGAGCCAGCCCCGCCAACCCGGGGCTGAGAGAGAGTCTGCATGTCTATTGTCTTAGGCCGACCAGCCTGGAGATTTGTTAGGACCATTCCAGAAAATGAATACAGGTCCCTAGGATCACTCGTGCACACGCTCTAGAACCAGAAGCAGGCATTTATCGTCTGGGACGGAAAAAATGAGCCAATCTGTCTCGGGAGGGCCTGGCCTCCTTTTCTCTGAGTTGCAACAGACCCATGAGGAGTGTTTCTCATCAAGACCCATGCCGGCTGGTAGCCGACTCTGTCTACAGCAGAGGCCTTGCCGGGGAAGCTACGCACATGGAATTATAACTCTGCTCTGCGGGACTCGGCTTCCCATGATTTCTGCATTTGCCTGCATTATATTTCTTTGGAAGGAATGATGGGGGAGGAGGGGGTTCTCCCGCTTCCCAAGCAGCCTACAGGGCTTTCATTTCCTGTTTCCTCCTCTCATCACAGCCTTGAAATCTTCCCCAGGCAGCTACTTTTGCTCTCAAACTTTCTTAACCCTTGACGTCCCTGGTCCCTGCATGGAGGCGCTGTGCTCAGCCCGATGGCCAGGATGCCCTGCTTTCTGCCTGGTCCCTCCCTTCCCTTGGTGTCATTGTTTATCTCTGGGAGGGAGCAATTGTTTTCTGTCTCTTTAGTGGGCTTCATCTTCTCCCCAGGAAGCCGAGGCCCACAGAGGATACTGGTCAGAGGAGGCGGCCAGTGAGCTGGACCGGGAAGCAGGACCTGTCACCGCCCCGGCCACAGCCTTTGTTCTCGGATCATCTGCTTGACTTTTCAGCTTCTGGATGTTACACCTTTACCCACCCACCTACCAGTCTGGAGGGCATTCGACGGAGGCTCAGCCCCTCTGCTGCTGCTATGTGGGATAGAAAAGATGCAGAAACCCAGAACATCTCGCATGAGAGAGAGGGTTATATGGCGGATTCCATGGAGATTTCTGGGTTCACTGGGCATCAGATACTCATGCTGTAGTAGGCTGCAACATGCCCCTCCCAAAAGCCATGTGCATCCTAACACTGGCAACCTATGAATTTTATCTGGCATGGAAACAGGGTCTTTGCAAACATGATTAGGGATCTTAAACATACCTGTAACCCAGTGATTGAGAGGCTCACAAGACAGGAAGATCGTGAGTTGAAGGCCAGCCTCAGCAGCTTAGTGAGACCCTATTTCAAAATAAGAAATAAAAAGGGCTGGGGGTGTAGGTTGGAGGTAGAACATTCCTGGATTCAATCCCCAGAAGCACACACACACAAAAAGAGATTATTCTGCATTCTTTAGATGAATTCTATATGTTGCCACATGTATCTATCTATCTTTATTTATTTAGTCATCTATTTATTTATTTAGTGGTATTAGGGATTGAATCCAGGGACATTCTACCTCTGAACTATGCTCCTAGCCCTATTTTTATTTTTATTTATTTTTTTAAACAAAGCCTCACTAAGTTGCTGAGGCTGGCCATAAACCTTCAATTCTCCTACCTCAGCCTCCCAAGTACTGGGATTACAAGCATGGGCCACCCCACATGTATCTTTATTTATTTATTTATTTATTTATTTATTTATTTATTTATTTATTTATTGCAGTACTGGGGATTGAACTCAGGGGCATTCAACCTCTGAGCTACACCCCCAGACCTATTTTTTATTCTTTATTTTGAAACAGGGTCTTACTAAGTTCAGAGTGCCTCACTAGGTAGCTGAGGCTGGCTGGAAACCGGATCCTCTGGTCTCAACCTCCCAAATGCTGGGATTACAAGTGTGCATCACCACACCGGGCTCCCACATGTATCTTTAAAAGGGAGGCAGAAGGAGGTACAGCACACATACACACACAGAGAGGGTGAGGTGACCACGGAGGCAGAGACCCACGTGGCCACGTGCCAGGGAGGCCTTCAGTCACCAGAAGCTGGAAGAAGCAAAAAGTGACTTTTCCCCTGCAGCCTCAGGAAGAAGCACAGGCCTGTTGACCTCTTGATTTTGTCCCAGTGATACAGATTTGGGATTTCTACAGAACTGTGAGAAAATAACCCTATTTTGTTTTAAGTTATTGAGTTTGTGGGAATCTGTTACAGTAGCCACAGGAACCAAAAATACAAGCCTTTTATTTTTTTGTAAGTCTTAAGATTAATAGCCGACCAGATTATAAAAAGAAACAAAAACAAAAAACAAAACCTAACAACAAGACAAACTTCCAGAAGGTGTTTGAGAAAAGTCTGACTCAGGAACTCAGATGTGAGATTCATGCCACATTAGGATCTTTCTCACTGCAAGGAGGTCCCCAGCACTGAATGGTCAGCATTTACATGTATGCACTGTACCATCAACTGTAGGGCAAGGATGATCCAATTCCAGTTTTAAAAAAATCTCCATTGTGGCTGTGCATGGTGGCACATGCCTGTAATCCCAGTACGTGGGAGGCTGAGGCAAGAGGATTGCAGTTTCAAGGACAGCTTCAGCAACCTAGTGAGACTGTTAGCAAGCTAGTAAGACCCTGTTTCCAAACAAAAAATAAAGTAGGGCTGGGGGTGTAGCTCAGAGCTAAAATATCCTGGCTTCAGTCTCCAGGACCCCCCTTCCCCCAACACATACAAAATCTCTGTTGTAACAAAATAAAATCTGATAGGCATTAATGAATGTTTTCTTTTTTCTTTCTTTTTTTGGTAATGGGGAATGAACCCAGGGGCATTCTACCTCTGAACTATACCCCCAGCCCTGTTTTTTATTCTTTATTTTGAAACAGGGTCTCACTAAGTAGCTGAGGCTGGCGGTGAACCTGCGATCCTCTTGTCTCAGCCTCCCAGATACTGGGATTACAAGTGTGCGCCACCATGCCCGGCTTAATGAATGTTTTCTATTAATGCTCAGAGTGATCGTTTCTTGCAGGATTTATTTCTGGCCTAGAATTCGAAGCTTCTGTTGTCTTTAATGTCATAGTGTAAGTGCATCACAATTTGTTTATTTATTCATTCTGCAGTGCTGGGAATGAAATCCAGGACATTGGTGCATGCTATACAAGTGCTTTACTACTGAGCTACAACCCCAGCTCTCCTCACGTTAAAAAAAAAAAAAAAAATTGGAGCCAGGCATGGTGGTACACTCTTGTAATCCCAGTACTTGGGAGGCTGAGACCAGAGGAT
Organism: Graphiurus murinus; assembly: GCA_004027655.1. NCBI lineage: Eukaryota > Metazoa > Chordata > Mammalia > Rodentia > Gliridae > Graphiurus > Graphiurus murinus. The sequence goes on along the minus strand of PVLC010001882.1, from coordinate 26,852 downwards.
CCAGGTTCACAGTCACCTTCAGCTACTTAGTGAGGTTCTCTGCAACTTAGTGAGACTCTGTTTCAAAATAAGGAATAAAAAATAGGACTGGGAGTGCAACTTGGAGGTAGAATGCCCCTGGGTTCAATCCCTAGCACCACACACACACACACAAAAATGTGTGGGTGTGTGTACTTGGGATTGAACCCAGAGGCATGCTACCACTGAGCTATGTATGCTCAAGTCCCCCACCCACTTTTTAAGTGGCATGGAGATTAAACTAGGGGTGCTATACCAGTGACTTACACCTGGCCCTTTCTATATTTTGTTTTGAAACAGGGTCTTGCTAAGTTGCTGAGGGTCTTCCTGAGTTGCTGAGGCTGACCTTGAACCTGAGATCCTCCTGTCTCAGCCTCACCATGCCCGGCTCAACTGTGCATTTTAATAGCTGTGTATCATTGCCACCACGTGTGAAAGATTTGTCTGCCAATTAGCCCAGCAGAATTGAAGCAAGTTGTTTTTAATCTTTTGAAAATAAAAATCTGGAACAACTGCCATGTGATTTGAGGTAGCAGATGTGCTAGTCATTAGTTTAGTCTATCCCTCCCTCCCCTGACAACCACAACGCATTTCCACGTGGATGGCGCTTGTGTCCCGGCGTTCCTTAGGTTCTTGATAGACACGAATTAGGGCTGAGGCTAGAAAAGGTCATCTTATCCCATGTGAGTTCACAATCAGAAAGGAAGTAAATGCAATTTGGAATTTTGTGTAGTGCACAAAATAAACTCAGCTAGAAAGACCACAAATGCAATCAGTTTACAAAGCAAAACGAATTTGAAAGAAATTAGGACCTAATGTTCTCGAATGAAGAACTGGGTACCCCTCTAAGCACAACTTAGAGATTGGTCCCAGGGGAAGGACGGGCTCAGTACTGACACCTCTCCAAGAGTTTTCTGTTCTTTTGTGGATTTCAAGTCACTTTCTGAAAATGACTGATTTGTAAGGTTCCGTATAGTTCTGAAGGCAACTCTTTATCTAAATTAAAATATGGTAGATTAAAATAAGGTAAATTAAAATATTACAGCTGTAATCCCAATACTTGGAAGGCTGAGACAGGAAAATCACAGGCTTGAGGTCAGCCTCAGCAACTTAGCGAAGGCCTCAACAACCTAGTGAAACCTCCTTCCTTCCTTCCTTCTTTCTCCCTCTCCCTCTCTCTTTCTCTTTCTCCCTTCCTTCTTTTTTTTTTTTTTATAATTTCAATTTATTTTATTTTATTTTTTGGTACTGGGGATTGAACACAGGGCATTCTACCTCCGAGCTACACCCCCAGCCCTATTTTTTTATTCTTTATTTTGAAACCAGGTCTCACTAAGTTGCGGAGTGCCTCACTAGGTAGCTGAGGCTGGCCACGAACCCGGATCCTCCGGTCTCAGCCTCCCGCATGCTGGGATTACAAGCGTGCGCCACCACGCCCGGCTCCTTTCCTTCTTCCATCTCTCTTTTCCTTTCTTCCTTTTGGTACTAGGTGTTGATCCCAGGGGCATTCTCCCTCTGAGGTACACCCCTAGCCCTTCTTTTTTTTTTTTTTTTTTTTTTTTTTG
>PVLC010001882.1:0-25169 GCA_004027655.1 Graphiurus murinus | reverse complement strand
CTTCCTTTTGGTACTAGGTGTTGATCCCAGGGGCATTCTCCCTCTGAGGTACACCCCTAGCCCTTCTTTTTTTAAAAAAAAAAAAATAATAAGGTTTCCCTGGGTTCCTGAGAGTCTCACTAAGTTGCAGAGGCTGTCCTCAACTCTGCAATCCTCCTGTCTCAGTCCCTCAAATACTGGGAATACAGGTGTGTGCCATCACCCCCAGTGAGACCCTGTTTCAAAATAAAAAAGGACTGGGAGTGTAACTCAGAGGTGGAATCCCCCTTCGTTAAATCCCCAGTACCTAAATAAATAAATAGTGAAGAGCACAAAAAGGTCCAGAAGAGATAACAAACAAAAATACAAAAATATCCAGACTCTTTTTTATTTTTTCCTGCACTGGGGATGGAACCCAGGGGGCATTCTACCTCCGAGCGACATCCTCAGCCCTATTTTTTATTCTTTATTTTGAAGCAGGGTCTAACTAAGTTGAGGAGAGCCTCACTAAGTAGCCGAGTACTAAGTAGCGGAGGCTGGCTGTGAACCTGCGATCCTCCTGTCTCAGCCTCCCAAGTACTGGGATTACAGGCCTGCACCACCATGCCCAGCTTATCCAGAGTAATTTTTAATTAGAGAAATGAAAACTAAACTAACAATTAGATACCATGTTGTGTCCACTGACTGTTCAAACGAGAAATCTGGACTGTAACAAAGCATCTCTAGGGAGCACAGACTGGGACGGCGACTCTGGAGAGTGAGCCGCCTGGATTTCGAGGCAGTGGGTCCCTTCCCCCTCTCCCCCTTTGATCTTGCACCTCCACTCACAGCCACATGGCTGATCTCAGTCCTCGCGTTGCTCTGTAGAGAGGCACATATAAGAAATCCTCTAGTCTCAGCCTCCCAAGTACTGGGATTACAAGTATGCGCCACCACGGCCCGGCTCCTATAAATTCATTTGAAAGTGATAAAAGGCGGCTAATTTTGCAAACTTCCTTTGCTTTGAAATGCAGTGTATGACTCTGGGGGAAGTTCTTAGTGGAAACGTGGACAGGCTGGGATCCTGCAGCGAGTGCCTCTCCACCCAGGGCCCGGCGGGGAGCTTCCGGGGGCAGTACTGCAAGCTTCACGTATTGCAGGTGAGCCTGGCTGCCCTGTGCACCTGCTCCTGAAGCCCGGGTGACTATCATGTTATGGGACACAATGCAACTTTACTTTTTTTTTTTTTTGCAGTACTGGGGATTGAACTCAAGGGCATTCTACCTCCGAGCTATACCCCCAACCCTATTTTTTATTCTTTATTTTGAAACAGGGTCTCACTAAGTTGCAGAGTGCCTCACTAGGTAGCTGAGGCTGGCTGCGAACCTGGATCCTCCGGTCTCAGCCTCCCAAATGCTGGGATTACAAGCATGTGCCACCATGCCTGGCTGCAACTTAATTTAAAACACAAGCAACTATCATCATGTTTTGCAAAAAGTTAAACTCAATTTTAAATAGCTGGGGGCGACTTGCTTGGCCTTCTCTGAGTGTGAGACATTATATGAGGTTCTTGCCCATAAAATCATATAGGCCTTGAGATGGTCCTCCTACTACATTGGGTGGGGCAAGACCTCAGGTGACTTTCCTGGGGAAGCCAAGTTCAAGTCCTGGCTTGCATCTTCACTAGCAAGATCCTGCACACATTCTTTGGGTTCGTTGGAAGCTCTCTCTAGGCTCAGTGGTTTCTGGGGTGCAGAGGGACTTTCCTCACCCTTCTCCTCTCCACATCCCTCCTCTGCATCCCTGCTGTCAAGGAGCTATATCACTGCTTTGTACAGTGTGGATAAGCCAAGCTCAGAACACAGTTCCTGGGAACTGGCTCCTGACTCCCCATCAAGTTTTGGAATAACAGATAGAGGATGAACTTCCCACACCCCATAACCCTTTCCCAGAAACAGAGCTCTAAAGATGATTTATTTTTTTATTTTTTTGGTACTAAGGATGGAATGCAGGGTCATTCTACCTCTGAACTACACCCGCAGCCTTATTTTTTATTCTTTATTTGCAACAGGGTCTCACTAAGTTGCAGAGAGCCTCACTAAGTCACTGAGGCTGGCTACGAACCTGCAATCCTCCTGTCTCAGCCTCCCAAGTACTGGGATTACAAGCGTGCGCCACCACGCCTGGTTTTTTAAATATGAATTTGATATTACACCAACAGATGGAACTTGACTTTCTGAATGCTACTAAATCAGTTGGCCAACTTTGCAGGGCTCACTATCTTCAAAGCATGGTATCCTTTTACTGCTCAGAAAAGAGACCAGAAATAGCAGAGCCCCTTATTAAACACAGGACAGAGTCTATGCATGCCACATAAAACTACAAGAAAATTACTACACTGCTAGTTGGCTAGCAACAATTGTCTGAGATAACAATAAGATATGCTACGCAGACTCTCTGATGCAAATGTTATAAAATGCTTACCATGGCGAACCACAGAGGTGGGGAGATTATCACCCAACCTCATTTGTCTTGCTCAGGGTTAGGATAATGATCGCTTGAGACCTTAATCAGTGTGTATAAACGTCATTTGCAAAGCAGATGAATGGTTTTGATATCAGATCAAAAGGTCAGGCCTGCATAATCAGGTAAGATATATTTAGAAGAAACATCACAGAAACTTTTATTTATAATTTGATCTTTTCCTTATTGGGACAGGCATAGTTATTGGTTTGCTTTGTTAATAAAATCTTTACTTGATACATTGTGTTCTGCTACCTAGAAACGGCAACTTGGCAGCTGGGTAGAAAACTGCAAGGGATTTAGCTCTTAATGACCTCTAAAATCTGGAGGGGAGATGTAAGGGGGTAAATTATCCAACATCTGTGGCTGCTTCTTAAATAATCAGTTACATTAAACCTGGAATTATAAACTGGGCGTGGCAGTGCAGTCCTGTAATTTCAATACTTGAGAGGCTGAGAGAGGAGGATTCCAGTTGGAGGCCAGCCTTAGCAATTCAGCGAGATTCTCAGCAGTTTAGCAAGACCCTGTTTCAAGATTAAAAATAAAATAAAATAAAAATGGCTCCTAGGATGGAGCTGAATATAGAGTGGGCGTATGTGCCCCCGTTTCTTGTGCCGAAGAGGATGTGGCTATGCTGTCTCAGCTGGGTAGGTAGAAAACAATACCCAGCTCGACTACTATCTCAGCATCGCATGTGAAATTCCCCAACTCCTTGGCGCCGAGACAGACAATGACTCCAGGATGGAACCAACCTTTCATCCTGATCAATCCCTGAACTGAGACTCATGGGGCTTTGGAGGCTCCTGGAGCAGAGGTGATGGGTGGTAAGGGAGTAAGTAGGCAGGAACGACAATAAAGAGGAGATAGGAGTTGTATCTTTATATAGTAAAAATGTAAAGTTAAGCAAGCTTTCTTCTAGCCAGGCATGGTGGTGCACGCCTGTAATCCCAGTACTTGGGAGGCTGAGACAGGACGATTACAGGTTTGAGGACAGCCTCAGCAAACAGTGAGGCTTTCATCAACCTAGTGAGACTGTTTCCAAATAAGAAATAAAATCAGGTTGGGGGGTGTAGCTCAAAGGTAGAATGCCTTTGAGTTCAATCCCCAGCACCCCCCCAAAACAAACAAACAAACAAACAAACAACCTCACAAAGCTTCCTTCTTTACCGCTGCCTGGCTAGGCCTGGAGGAAGGGGTGGATGGTGCCTGGTTTCTACATTGCTCCTGTTCTCTGCTCTGGTCCATGTGTTTAGCACCTGCCAGACCCAGAATGCCATTCTGCCCGAGCATGGTGTGAGGCAGTGCGTTGTCGTGGCTTAATGTTAAGAGCGTAGCATTTGGTCCTGGTTGTCACCTCCCAGCTGTGTGATCCTGGGCAAATCACTTAATCTCCGTGCTTCAGTCTCCCTCCATGCAGCAAGGGGTGCAGTCTGCAGTGCAGCTGGCTCCAAGTCTCTTAGAATGGCTTTATAATCACTTCCCATCATAGCTACGTAGAAGAAATAAGTTTTAGTCCACATGGCAATGGGTTTGATTTCCTCTAAGTCTTTCAAGATTTTCTGAGTGAGCTTTAAAGCCTAATTTTCCTTTTCTTTTGTATTTATTCTGGACATCTAAATAAGAACTAATGTGATACATTATTAAGAGTTTTCCTTTAGAATGTTGGTATTGCAGCTAATTTTGAGAATCTTAAATTGTCCTCTGACTTGATGATGATCCCTGCAGCTTTGAGTACATTTTCTAGCCTAGTATTTCATAGGATATTAAAAACAAAAACTGAACAAGGTCTGGAATATAGCTCAGTGGTAAATCACTTGCCTAGCATGTGTGAGGCCCTGGGCTGGATCCCCAGGATCTTAAGAAAACAACAACAAAAACCAGGCACAGTGAATGCCCCTGGGTTCAATCCCCAGCACTACATGTGCATGCACACACACACACACACACACGTACACATACACACTTGTTATAAATCAAATTAAACTTCAGTTCTTGTTAGATAAGCCATACGTACCCTAGAAACAAAGCTACATTTGCAATTATAATAAAACTGGCATTTCAAATGAATTAGTGACTTTCTAATGAGTAAATATTCCTCCTTATTTAAGAGATTTATCAGTTCCCCTAATTTTTCTGGTAATGCTAAGCTTCCAAGCCAGAGGTATCAGAATAAAATAGAATGTTAGAAATAATTTTTATCGATATAAAGGTATTTCCAGAAAGTCACATTCTGAGAGATGATAGGAGGGTCCTCTCTGGTGAACCAGAAAGCAGGGAAGGCTCTGGTTAGGGTGAGCAGAGCCCACCAGGAGGTGCATTGATGGAATGTAGTCTTCTGGGCCAATCAGTGGAACAGCGGTACCAACACTATCAAAGAATGATCCCCCTGCAGTTCTCTTCTGGATTCCCCAACTGCTGATTGAGAAACTGGAGCTTTGTTTTGCTTTGTGTTTTGGTGCTGGGGATTGAACCCAGGAGTTATACCTCCTCTGAGCTATACCTCCAGTCTTTCTTTCTTTTGGAAACAGGGTCTCCCCAGGTTGGTGAGAATCTTGCTATACTGCTGAGGCTGACCTCCAACCTGCATTCCTCCTGTCTCAGCCTCCCAAGTACTGGGATTACAGGTGCGTGCCACCATGCCTGGCTCAGCTTCCCTCCCTAATGTCAAAGTTTAGTTTTGACATGCTAGGTAGGAAAGCACTTGGAAAAGTGCAAATCACTGGTGTAAAGTATTAATACAGCCTCTTTTCCTCTCTTGGTAGATATTTTAAGATTCAGAAACACTTCATTCTTGGCCTCTTCCCTCTCCCTCTTTACAATGAATTCTTCCTCCTCGTCTGGTGGGAGTGTGGCCAGATGTGCTCCTGGGTTGTTTCCCCTGGACCCGTTTGCTGCTGTGTGTCTGTGAGTACAAGCTTGGCAGTACCGGCTGGGAGGTTCTCTGTCACCTTCCCTTCCTTCCCTTCACCAACTGCCATTTGGTCACTTAATTCCACTCACTGTTTGGCATCTGACCAGAGCTGCCTGTTTGTAGGTTCTGTGGTCTGAATGCTTGTGTCCTCTCAAATTCCTATATTGAAACTTACCCCTCTGTGCCATGGTATTAGGAGGTAGGGCCTTCAGGGAGTGATTTGACCAAGTAGTGGAGGCTTTAGGAATAGGACTAGTGCCTTTATAAAAAGGACTTCAGAGGGCTCCCCGGCTCACTTCAGCATGTGAGATCAGCTAGAAGGTGCCATAGACCAGACAGTTGGCCCTCTGAATCTGCTTGCTTCTTGGTTGTGATCTTCCCAGCTTCTAAAACTATGAGAAATCAAATTCTGGTGTTTATAAGCCACCTGGTCTGTGGCATATTTATTTATTTATTTATTTATTTATTTATTTATTTATTTATTTATTTATTTTTGCGGTACTGGGGATTGAACTCAGGGGCATTCTACCTCCGAGCTACACCCCCAGCCCCATTTTTTATTCTTTATTTTGAAACCGAGTCTCACTAAGTTGCGGAGTGCCTCACTAGGTAGCTGAGGCTGGCCGCGAACCCGGATCCTCCTGTCTCTGCCTCCTGAATGCTGGGATTACAAGCGTGTGCCACCACGCCCGGCTCATATTTATTTATTTAATTATTTATAGCAGCCTAAAAGGACTGAGACACAGGTAGATCACCATTTTCATCCAATGTTCTAGAGGAAGGTTGACCTCACCCACCCACAACTGGGTTTCAGGACTGCCAAAAAATCTATCCTGTCCCAAAATATGCCTGTACCTTGCTGTCGTGTGACCACAGTGAAGATTAATTTCTTTCTTCTTCTTCTTCTTCTTCTTCTTCTTCTTCTTCTTCTTCTTCTTCTTCTTCTTCTTCTTCTTCTTGGTTCTGGGGATTGAACCTAGAGGCATGATCCATTGGGTTTGTGCTATAAACCAGCCCTATGCCCTGTTTTATTTTTTATTTTGAAATAGGGTCTCACTAAGTTGCTGAGGGCCTTGCTAATTTGCTAAGGCTGGCCTCGAACCTGTGATCCTCCTGCCTCAGCCTCCCAAGTACTGGGATTACAAGCGTGCACCACCATGCCCAGTTTAAAGGTGGCTTTTGATGCTGGTGAGAAGGTGATAAATTAGACATAGGCATTCCTACTAAGACGGTCTGAATGAATTGTTTAGGAAAACATCAGATGACTCAATTGTTATGACTCAGCAATTCTTCATCCATCTAATTTGTCCTAAAGAACAATCCAAAATGCAAACAAGAAGTAAAGGGCAAAATTTGTGGGAAGAGGCAAGACCTCCAGTCAAAGAAATTAATCTTTGAACCAAGAGTGGTGGTGCATGCCTGTAATCCCCATCTTTAGGAGGTTGAGACAGGAGGATCACAGGTTCATGGCCCGCCTCAGCAACTTTGTGAGTTCCTGTTTCAAAATAAAAATAAAATAGGAGCCGGGCATGGTAGCACATGCTTATAATCCCAGTACTTGGGAGGCTGAGACATGAGGATTGCAGGTTCAAAGCCATCAACATAATATTTTTATTTTTAGGAAATAAAAAATCAGGCTTGGGGTGTAGCTTGGAGGTAGAATCCCTCTGGGTTCAAACCCCAATAATAATAATAATAAAAAAAGTTAATCATTTACCTATATGACTATTAGTGGTTTTGTTTTTCAAAGGGCTGTTGTCTCGGTGCCTCATTTGGGTGTGAGGTGAAGTCTGACTGTGTGTCCTTCTCCCTGCAGGTTCCTCGCCTTGTTGGGCCTTGCCCTCCCTCTCGCTGGGACTGTCTGGGTGGCCACCAGGGGTGGGGGCTCAGACTTCAGGAAGTCACCAGCCGGCAGGGCACCTTCCACCCTTTATGGGAGCATGCCTCTGAGAGAGATGGAGACCGATGGGCAAAGGAGCAGGATCTGAGGACGGCTTGCAGGCCCCATGTCTCGGCCTCAGACACCCCAAGCGGAGGAAGAGGCAGGCATTTGAAGGACGCTGGGACCACCCACGAGGGGCAGCTCAGAGGAGTGCCGTTGGAAACGAATTCCCACAGCACTGGATTCTAGCGGATGCCCAGCAGCTTCTAAATGCCAGCTGCTGGAGGTTGCATCTCTGCTCCTTTCAAAGCGTCTTTGTTTATCGTCTGTGTGTTCAGGCAAGCCGAGGTCACTAAAAAGGCTGCTTTAGTTCTGGGGCACAATTATCCAGTGTGTTTTGGTGCTAATCGAAGCCTCGGTCAGAGCAGAGCTCAGGGTTTCTCTGCAGTAATTCTCTCAGGAACAAGTCCGAGATCACAGACACACACAGGACTCCTAGAAGCTTCTGCTATCACGAAAATAAGTGATGCACACACAAACCGAACCATAGGCAGACATGCTGATTAGTGGATCTGAGCCAGAAACAGATAATCCAGCACAGTGTGGCGAGAGGAGAGGCTGGATTCCCAAGGGTCGCACTGCGTTGTGTTTTAGTGAAAAGTCAAGAGTGTTAGCCTGGTGTGTGGGTGCAAGCCTGTAATCCCAGTGCTTTGGAGGTTGAGACAGGAGGATAACAGGTTCTAGGCCAGCCTCAGCAACTTAGCGAGCTGCTCAGAAAGTTAGCAAGACCGTGCTTCAAAATGAAAACCAGAAAGGGCTGGGAATGTAGCTCAGAGGTGGAATGCCCCTTGGTTCAACCCCAATACCACAACAAACAAACAAACAAACAAACAAACAAAAACATTGATGGTTAAATTCACCCATAAGTAGAATTTAGATGGAGAAAAACAATAGTGAAATGCATCAACTGGGCCTGATGGCACAAGCATGTAACCCCAGTACTTGGGAGGCTTAGACAGGAGGATTGAAGGTTCGAAGCCAGCCCCAGCAACTTAGTGAGGCTGTCACCAACTTACTGAGAACCTGTTAAAAAAAAAAAAAAAAAAAAAAAGGCAGGGGGGGGGTGCATGTAGAATGCCCCTGAGTTCAATCCCCAACATCGGCCCCCAAAATGTATCAAGTACTTGCTTGCCAAGATAGGTATCATTGTTCTAGAATCTTCACAAGGACTCTGCCAAAAAATCATGTCCATCCTAAAAGTGAGGGAGCAGAGGCACAGAGAGATGGAAGCACCTGGCTGAACCCGGCAGGCCCTCGCCCCGTGTCTGTCGACACCGCGCACGACTGCCAGGAAACGGAGTGGGGGCCAGGTGACCTCAGGTGCAGGAAACGGCTGGCCGCATGGCCTTCCCTGCCAAGTCCTAGGAGGGACCATTCCTCTAGATGAAAGGGCGGGTTGTGCCCCCAGGCTGAGTGACTTCAACGGAAAACTCAAAATTACTGCTAGGACCTCAAAATGCTAGGTAATTACGTTCTCCAATTTAAGAAATTGAGTTAGATTTCCCAAGCTTGGTGACGAGCCAGATCTCGTTGGTAAGTTTTAACTCTGCAAGGATACGCTGCGATACAGGATGTTTAAGGCACTGAACTCTATGGAGGAGAAAACAGGATTCTCTCGGAGCTAGCTGGAGCTTAAGAGACTCGAGTTTCACAATTCCAGCCAGTGAATTGGCTCTCAGGGTAAGTTGAGTTAAACTAAAAAAAAAATGCAGGAAATAAATCAAGTAGGAGAGAGTAACTGTTCCTATAGGGACAGGGCTTACCAGTGATCACTGAGGCTGTGATCGTGCGTCTTGCGAGGGCTTGCTGTGGATCGGTCTCTTTCTAGTCAGGGTGATTTATGAGCACGAGCTCATTCATTTTTCCTGATGATAACCCTGTGATTATAAGATCTACTTCGATTCCCACTTTGCAGACATGGAAACGGACACAGAGAAGTTAACTCATGGGCCAGAGGTCACCGAGCTAATATATGACAGCCAGATTCAGAGCCAGGAATAGATGTGGGGTCTGACCTTGGTTCCTGTGCCGCCTCCCTCCTGGTTCCAGGCTGTCCCTGGACCCAGCTGGGGTGTTCTTTGTGAATGGCCCATCCTTGAGGATGCCATTTCCAGTGGACTGCTAGATCCAGAGACCGGCTGGTTTCTCGCCTATGTCTATGTTCCCCTTCCCCCACCGTGGTGAAGCAGGCCTGGGGTCAGGCCTTGCAGGGTACTGTGGGGACACCAACTCCAGGTCAAGTTTTTCAAGGGAAAATCAAAAGTTCCAGGGTGAGGACAAGTATGAGAGTCCACAGATGGGTCGACTGGTCGGGTCACTGCCGAGCTGTCTGTGTGTTCAGGCGCTTGTTACCGGGCGGTGTGTGGTGTGGACAGGGCGGTAACACCTTCGCTCTGACCCAGGCACCGTGGAGCATGCTCTGCAGTGCCTCTCTTGGCAGAAGAACGTGCCGGCCATCTGGATTGCGAAGATGCGGGAAGACGCCTGCTCCGTGGTGAACGGCGTCCGCGTCTTGAGTCTCCTCTGGATCATCTCGGGACACACGGGCCAGATGGCAGCGTGTCTGTCTTTGGGTGCGGACAGCGCTGTGTCTTCCCTCCAGAAGCTCTGGGGAAAGGAGACCCTTCTGTGGGTGGGATCGTGCTGGGGCCCAAGACGGGCGGCTGCCAGCTCTCCCCACCTGCCTTGTGTTTTAGCTTATGACCTCCCATAGTGGGGCTTCCAGGCTCATGGCCAGTGGCTTCTTCGACTCCTCCAAGGTATAAATCAGGGGCACAGTGATTCCTGGGTGTCATGTGTTCCTCAGTCAGAGAGCTGGCTGGGTTCCCTCTGGGTCAAGATTAATGAAGCCAAGAGATAACTTTTTTTTTTCTTCTACCTGAAAAACAGACAAATCTAAAGAAATGTGACACAAAATACTAGTATTAAATTAGCATTTCTCCACCTTCCTGTAGCCCGCTTTTGCAGCCCTCCCGTCCATGTCCTTGGCACTGTCTCAACGGGGTCCACGCATGTGCGTGAATCAGAGCGAGGGAGGGGCGGGCAGTCCAGGGCAGGTAGAAGGAGCCTCCCAGGTGACGCACACCTGTTCTGATGCTGCTGGGGTCCCAGAGGGCTGCGGCCACCAGGAGAGCACAAGGGACGCGTAGACCAGGCGACAGCTAGGGACCTCGGTCACCTCTTTATTCCCAGTCCAAGTTCTCCTCGGACATGAAGGACAGTGACTTGTAACAGCCTCCCAAAGCAATTCACAGGGGCAGGTGTTCTTGCTTTTTCTGAAAAGAAAGAAATCCCATGACTTTCTTCCATTAAACAAAAATACACTCTTTTTTTTTTTTTTTTAAATGTTTGTTACAGATAACGTGCTTGAATGGAAAGGCAGAGTGCTTAAAAACCCGCTGTACCTTTATTCTCGGAGTGGCCCGTTCTATCTTGGGGTGGGCACATTCTTCCTGATCAGGTACCGAGGTCGAGCTGTGTGTCGCCCTCCTCCCTGTGCTGAGCAGAGCCGAATGATTCGCATTTAGTCACCTGGCTGCTGTGCATTGCAAGGCAGTCCTGTGGTCCCAAACTATTCTCTTCGGTATCTTTGGTTTATTAAATGAGCAAGGATGACGCTAACAAATGGGCCTTTTACAGAAGTCAAGTTTATTTAACAAACTGCTTATCTCTGCGGTTCTCAAATTCTGGCCCATGGCCTGGGGCAGATTCATGAGGAAGTTTCCAATCCTCACTGCAGAGAAATGTGAAAAATTAGGAAGAGAGTGTGATATTTTGTGACGTTGTGTTTATGTATACCAACTAGGAAGAGTTAAAGTTTATGGATTGTTTGATACATGGTAGGCACTGTGTTAAGTACTTTGAAGCATTATCTCATTTAATTCTCATGATATCCCTGTGTGGTAGGAACCATTGTTTAAAATTCTGTTTTTCACTTGAGAGGCTGAGACCGGAGGATCCAGGTTCGCAGCCAGCCTCAGCTACTTAGTGAGGCCCTCTGCAACTTAGTGAGACCCTGTTTCAAAATAAAGAATAAAAAAGGACTGGGGGTGTAGCTTGGAGGTAGAATGCCCCTGGGTTCAATCCCCAGTACCGCAAAAAATAAAAAATAAAAAATAAGGAAGTGACCACTGGATTTGGCAACTGGGTACCTTGTGGTGTCCTCATCAGGAGAAGGGTCAGCGAAACAGGGTAAATGTAAGGCCAGTGGAGTATTGTAAAGATGGGGAGCCGTACAGGTACCAGCTGTAGAGAGCTCTTTAAAGACGTTTTCTCGTGTAAGAGGGTGGAGCTGTATGGTGTACGGGGACGTGGGGAAGTCATTCAGAGATGACTCAAGACGCTTCAACAGAGTGCTGGGAATGGCTGCAGAGAAGGGGACACTTTGGTAGACTCTGGGGACACTGCTGCTGGCCAGAGAACAACAGCAAAGGGCCCAAAAGAGCAGCATTCCAACAGGAGCCCCCATTGAGAGTGGCTTTGAAAAGTGTGTGAGCCGTGGGGTTGGGAGTTAGCTCCCAAGATGGGCAGGGCAGGATTCCTAATCCCTGTCCTTCTTCTGCAAGCCTGATCTCCTCTCCTTCAAGCTGTTTCTCAAATGTCACCTTCATAGCCAGGCATTCCTTCCCTACTCCTGATTTAAAATCCACCCAATATTTTCTACGTTATTTTTCCTTTATCTAACATACTACAGACACTACTCTTTTTTTCGGGGGAGGGGTATTGGGGATTGAACCCAGGGGCATTGGACCTCTGAGCTATAGCCCAAGCCTTTTTTATTTGAAAAATTATCTAAGTTGCTGAGGATGGCCTCTAACCTCAATCCTCCTAGCTCAGCCTCCCAAGTACTGGGATTACAGGTGTGCACCGCTACTCCTGGCTAGATGTCACTTTTGATGGAGTGATCAATTTCCATGTATCTGCATTGGAATGTAAGGCATGGTGTACTGCTGTGTCACCTGAGTGTACATTAGTGCCACAGAGTGTTGCTCAAATAAAAAAAAAAATCATTGAGCCAGGCGTGGTGGCGCACGCTTGTAATCCCAGCATTCGGGAGGCTGAGACCGGAGGATCCGGGTTCTCGGCCAGCCTCAGCTACCTAGTGAGGCACTCCGCAACTTAGTGAGACTCAGTTTCAAAATAAAGAATAAAAAATAGGGCTGGGGGTGTAGCTTGGAGGTAGAATGCCCCTGAGTTCAATCCCCAGTACCGCAAAAAAAAAAAAAAAAAAAAAAAAAAATCATTGAAATGAATAATTTTTTCATTGTCTTCCTGATCTCAAGGCTCTGGCGTGGGAGTTTCTTGCAAGGCAGAGAAAGTGTGGTACAGAATGAGCTCAGGAGCCGGGTGTGGTGGCGCACGCTTGTAATCTCAGCATTCGGGAGGCTGAGACCGGAGGATCCGGGTTCACAGCCAGCCTCAGCTACCTAGTGAGGCACTCCGCAACTTAGTGAGACTCGGTTTCAAAATAAAGAATAAAAAATAGGGCTGGGTGTATAGCTTGGAGGTAGAACGCCCCTGAGTTCAATCCCCAGTACCGCAAAAAAAAAAAGAACGAGCTCAGGGCTGCCCGTGAGCTAGGGGGTGGCCAGAGTGCAGCCTGCAGTCAGCACAGTAGTGACACCGGAGCCCCTGGGCACTGGACTTTTCTAGAGGACATTGCTAGGTCTTGCCAGGTGGATGACTCGCACCTATGAGACACCTGTGGTGGCCCCTTGAGGGCTGGGGAGGAATGGCTCTGGGACACCAGACAAACACTAGAACTCTCTTCTCTGCAAAGGGAACTGGCAAAACCAGGCCAAAACAGATGCCATATGCTGGGCGGGTCTGACTGGCAGAGTTTGAAGCCCTGGGAGGGAGGCTGGCAAGGACGAATCAGGATGGCTGGGACTAAAACTCGGACTCAATCTGGACACTAGGACAGCTGCCATCAAGAGGGAAAGATGAGGGCATGACAAGCCACCAGTGGGAATCTGAGCCAACACAGGAGCCACTGGGTAGTCCTGAGATCTCCGAAACAGGTCGAGGTTGCTGAAATTCCAAACATCCAAGAGTAGTGCAAATATGCAGAGACTACATCCCTTACATCTGAGCTGGTCCAGGCCAGGGGAGGGCAGGGCCTTTATCAATGGTGCTCAGATCAGCTGGTTAGCAACCAAGATTCTCAGGCCCCGCCCCAGACCCGCCCAATCAGACTCTCTGGGGGCGGGGCCAGCCACCAGAGCTGTTATAAGCCCTCCAGATGAGCCTGGGGCCCACTTGGGAAAGCTGAGGAGGACAGAGACAGGGCACACCAGGCCGACCTGATGCCAGCCAAGAGACTACACGAACCCTTTCTTTTTTCTTTCCCTGTTTGTTTCCATTTCTGTTTGCCAGTCTCTGTGACTGTCATTTTTTTCTTCAGATTTTTTTTATTCCCTTAGACACTCCCATATTTTTTAACTTAAAAATTTATTTTAAACAATGAAACAATTTCATCTCCATTTGTGTGTGTGTGTGTGTGTGTGTGTGTGTGTGTGTGTGTGTGTGTACAGTACCAGGGATTGAACCCAGGGGCATTCTACCTCTGAGCTACACCCCCATGCCTATTTTTTATTCTTTATTTTGAAACAGGGTCTTGCTAAGTTGTGGAGGGCCTAAGTAGCTGAGGCTGGCTGTGAACCTGCGATCCTCCTGTCTCAGCCTCCCAAGTACTGGTATTACAAGCGTGCACCATCAAGCCCAGCTCTCACCCACATTTTAACAGATGAGAAATTTGAATTTTCCCAAGTCTATACAGTTGGTAAGGTTATAATCAGAAGTTAAGAATACAAGTTAAGCCAGGCATGGTGGTACATGCCTGTAATCCCAGGACTTGGGAGACTGAGACAGGAGCATCACAGGTTCAATGACAGCTTCAGCAATGTAGTGAGGCCCTCTGCAACTTAGTAAGACTCTGTTTCAAAATAAAAAAATAAAATGGGGCTGGAGGTATAAGGTATAAGTTGGAGGTAGAATGCCTCTGGATTCAATTCCCAATACCACAAAAAATAAGAGAAAGAAAGGAAGAAAGGAAGAGAAAGGAAAAGAAAACAAGTTATCAGGTGTGGTGGTACATGCCTGTGATCCTAGTACTTGGGAGGTTGAGTCAGGAGGATCACAGGTTTGAGACAGGCTTCAGCAATTTAGGAAGACTCTCAGAAACCTAGTAAGACCCTGTTTCAAAAAGAACTGAAGAACAAAAAATAAAGGGCTGGGAGTATAGCTTGGAGGTAGAATGCCCCCCTGGATTCAATCCCCAGTACCAAAAAAAGAAAAAAAAAAAAAAAAAAGACGAGTTTAACTTCCCTAATCTGAAATCTAAAATACTCCAAAATCAGAAAGCTTTTGGGTGCCAACCTAACGGCACAAGTGGAAAACTGTACCCCTGACCTCATGGGACAGACAGCAGACAAAACACAGGAGCACTGAAACTGCTGACAAAGATTACCTCCAGGCCATGTGACAAGGTATGTGGGAAACATACACAAACTTTGTGTTTAGATGTGGGTTTCTTTCCCAAGATATCTCATCTTGTGCCAACATTCCCAAATCCCCAAACACTTCTCATCTCAAGCCTTTCAGATGAGAGACTTTCACATGGAAATCCTGTTTTAACTACCATGTCGCTGATGTTTATGCAGTGAAACCAAAGACCTCTGACTGTCTTTAAGATTGTGGGTGAGTGTTTGGGGATCTTCTTCTCTCTCCTGGATCTTTATGCATCTCCACAGCATGAGTCCCTCTTTCCCAGCCTGTTCTGGACTCTGGGAATTAACCCCTTGGAAACTAGCTGTTTTGCTCGCAGGCTGGGTTCCTGCCAGTCTTCTCGGTGCCCTCTGCTTATGAACTTGAAGCCTGCACAGCACATGCTCACACAGGGAGAGAAACCCAGGCTTTGCTTAGCAACCAGACTGTCAAAGGGGAGAGGGTGCCAGTCTCTCTGAAAAGAAAGGATGGCCCTGATTTATCCCTTCCTGGAATTTAGAGGGGGCCAGAATCAGAATTAGCTGCCCTACTTCCAACCCTTTTGCACTCTCTTTTAGCTGTCTCTATAAATTTTGTTCCTATTATAATGAACCCAACTTGCTGCTTCTCAATGGCAAATCCCACAGGCAGAGAATGAAGACATTCTCCAACCCTCCAGGATCCCTTCCAAATCCGGCCCAACACACACAGCCTTGTTTTGCAATCGGAAACGCATTTGCTCCTTAGAGAAACAACCACAAGGGCCACTGCTCTAAATGTCAAAAGGTTGGGCAATTCGCTCACAAACTGGCTTAACATCAAGTTATAACTCAGTGGCAGTTATAACCACAACTTTGGTTCCTTCAGCTGAACATTCTGGGTCATGAGGTTGTCATTAGGATATGCTATTGGTTAAGCATTCTAACTGTGATCTTGGGCAACCTACTTAATAATCTCGGAGTCTCATTTTTCCTGTTAGGGAAGCAGGAATGAAAATATATTTCCTTTGACCCGATAAGGCTGTTTATTCATCAGTTTGACCATTCACTCAACAAACATTTATTGGGAAGTAGTTTGGGTGTAGCTGGAGAAGGAAAGGCAATCTCATTATGGAAAGTGCTTTGGAAATGATGTTGTACTGTAGAAATGGAAGTCCTTGACATTATTACATTAAAAGAAAAACAACGACAACATGGTAGCTATTAGCATTGTTGGCAAGTATTTCTGACTCTCCACTCTGTGGGCACTTGGCAATATTCCACTTTCTGGCTCCAGTGTGGTTGGGCCACATTGCTAGCTCTAGCAAGTGGCACCTCATATGAGAGGTGCTTTAAACCCTATGCTGAGAGCTTTAAACATGTCGATTTCAGCCTAGAGCACTGAATTGCCAGGTTGAGACTCTCAACCTAACCAAGGTTAGGCACCAAGATCCAGGCAATTGGCCATGAATATGCTCCATGAGCAAATCAAAACACAACAAAACAAAAAATTACTGTTGCTTTAAGACTTGGAGGTGCTTTGTTACTGCAGCATCACTTAGCCTATCCTGACTGAGATGACCGCTAATCAACCAATGAACTGTGTTGTTGATAAGTAATTCCTCTTTTCTTTTTCTTAGAGGTTGGTTAAGTGTGAGGTCCTTCCTAAAGATGTACCAGGATTCAGACAAAGGGATAACCCTGAAAGTTATATTCGGATACTTTTTCAATCGACTTCTAAGGTAGGTTTATTGATGTAATTTCTCAGTTCATTGCTGCTATGTAGCAATTTATTATTTCCTCAGTGTATAATCCTCTTTTGAAAGAATTCCCAAAGAAAAATATACTGAGGAAAAAAGATTTCTTCCTTAAATATAGTTGGGTTTCACAGGTTTAATATGGTTCAAATTCTGTAGGACGAATGCCATGACAATTGGTATCTTTCACTGGCAAAAACACCGTTGCTCCTCAGCTGATGGGAGGCAGATTTTAACAAGTATGTTATCATTTTTGGGGGGTGGTATTGGAGATTGAACCCAGAGGCATTCTACGTTCCAAGCTACATCTGCAGTCCTTTTATGTATTTTTCGTTGCTGTTTTGAAACAGGGTCTCTCTAGGTTGCTGAGAGTGACACTACTTGCTGAGGCTGGCCTCAAATCTACAATCCTCCTGTGTCAGCTTCCCAAGTACTGGGATTATAAGCGTGGGCCACCATGCCCGGCTTTGTCGATTTCTTTTGAAATCTCTATTCTGCAGGAGAATCGGTATGGTTGCCAGTTAGTAGACATTGGACCCCGTAAATCAGAGTATGAATAGTAATAAAAAAAGCAATCTAATACATGGCTGGGAGAGGAGCTGGCAGAAGCGTGGGACAAAAGCCATTCTGCTGAGAGGGAGGCAGGAAGTGATGGCATCCCCTGGGGATGTGTGGTCCCTTGAAGCAGAAGGGATTACAATATTGGCGGAGGATTTGGAGTCGGCGATAGCAGACAGGCGCAACATATGAGACAGACCAAGTTAAGGGAGAAAAGGAGACATCAGCCCTTGTCATCCAACCCTTCTTCTCTGTCATGGTTGTGCTAAGCTGGAACCCAGCTCTCATGGCTCCTGTCGGAAGCCCCTCTTGAGACATCACACTGTCACAACGTAGCTGAAGCAGTCTTCAGGGCAGGCAGCGTGGAGGGCAAGCGCCCACGCCTTAGTCCCACTGATGCTCTTGCATTCTGGTTCAACCACAGACCAGCTGTGTGACTTAGAGTAAATGTCTCAGCCTTTCTGTACTTGAGGGTTTTTTTCCCCCATCTCTAAAACAGGGAGAATAATGTCACTTATTTTGTAGGACTCTTGTGAGAACTGAGTAAGATAATGTATCTCAAGAACTTAGCAAAGTGCTTGATGGGTAGTAAGCCCTCAACAAGGATAAGCTATCATTATTACTGTGGTTGTTATCTATGCTTTCTGCCGTTCCCTTCAAATAGATTAATAATGAGCATGAAGCCGGGTATGGTGGCATAGGCCTGTAATTCCAGTATTTATGGGGCTGAGACAGGAATATCGCAGGTTCAAGGATAGCCTCAGCATTTAGCGAGACCTTGTTTCAAAATGAAAAATAAAAAGATGTGGGTGTATACCTCAGAAGTAGAATGCCCCTGGGTTAAACTCCCAGTACCACCATTAAAATATAAATAAATAAATAACAAGGAGCCAGGTGTGGTAGGTCAGGTCTATAATCCCAGTATTTAGGAGGCTAAGACAGAAGGATCACAGGTTGGAGACCAGCCTCAGCAATTTAACAAGACTCTCAGCAACCTAGTGAGGCCCTGTTTCAAAACAAAAAATAAAAAGGGCTGGGGGTACAGCTCCGAGGTAGAATGCTCCTAGGTTCAATCCCCAGTACCACAAAACAAAACACCAAAACAACAGCAACAAACCAGAGGATGAGCTAAGGAATAGACTTTTATTGGTCTGTGGAGCAAGAGAGGCGCAGACTCCAGGGGGAAGTTACTGCGATCTCCAGGCAGGAGAACGGGGTTTGGACTGGTGACTGGATGACAGCAGAACTTGAGAACAGGGGAATGTCCCAGCCTGAGCCACAGGGTGGATGCTGGTGGCATTCTTGCAGCAGAGTACTCTGGACGAGTAGCAGCTAGGAAGAGGATGAGTCCAACTTGAGCCAAGACCTCGTAGGGAACTGGAGGGGAGTGGCGCCAACCCAGAGCTTGACCTGACCTGTCTGAGACCCTGGGAACTCGGTGGTCACGTCCCCAGCCACCTGCAGGTTCTCATGCGGCAGAACTAGCTGTCCCTGCTGGTTAGGATTTGGCTGGTTCTCCAGGGGGACAGGAGGTAAGGTCATTATTCCATTCACTGAAGACCTGCCTTGTGCATTGTTCTAAGCCCTGAAGAGTCAGTGTTGGTTTTTTTTGGTGGAACTGGGGATTGAACCCAGGGCATTCTACCTTGGAGCTACATCCCCAGCCCTATTTTTTATTCTTTATTTTGAAACAGTGTCTCACTAAGTAGCTAAGGTTGGCTGAACCTGCGATCCTCCTGTCTCAGTCTCCCAAGTACTGAGATTACAAGCGTGTGCCACCCACTAGGCGAGTCAGTGTTTTAACATACCCGAAAAAATAAACTCCTCCTGGCGTGGAGGTTTCATCATGGTGAACAGAGACACATGATCAACAGAGAACTATTCAACATTACATTACAGAAATTGCAGCATACAAGCTGGGTGTGGTGGTACATGGCTGTAATCCCAGTACAAGGCGGCCAAGGTACTGGGATTACAGCCATGTACCACCACACCCAGCCTCAGCAATTTAGTGAGACTGGTTTCAAAATAAAAAACTAAAAAGGGCTGGGGGCATAGCTCATAGGTAGAATGACCCTGGGTTCAATTCCTCATTCTGATAAATAAATAAAATTTTTAGAAATTGCAGTATGCAAATAAATGTAGAATAGTTTGCCAGGCATGGTGGTGCACGCTTGTAATCCCAGTACTTAGGAGGCTGAGACAGGAGGATCTGGGTTCCCTCACCTACTTAGTGAGTCCCTCCACAACTTAGTGAGACCCTGTTTCAAAATAAAGAATAAAAAATAAGGCTGGGGATGTAGCTCGGAGGTAGAATGCCCCTGGATTCAATCCCCAGTTCCACCAAAAGAAAAAAAAAAGGAGAATAGTTCAGTGACAATGAGAGTCACACATGATCACTTGGAGAAGGAGGTGAGGTGGAGTTGTCAGGAAAGGTGGAAGGATTGTCAGAAAAGGTGACTTTTGGCCAGGACCTTGAAAGAAGAAAAGAATGTTCCAAGTGAAGAATGCTGGTGGGATGGAGGGGACTGGAGTGTAGGAGGGATGCAGATGCAGTGGGTGTGTTTGAAGATATTCCAAGAAACTCCAGGAGCCCAAGCACGCTCTTTGTAGCAGAGCCAGCAGCCTGGAGAGCAGGAGGGAAAAAGACAGGGAGGGGCGAGGGCAGGTTGCACGCGGCTGTGGGCTGCATGTTATGCGAGGAAGTCTTGGACGGCTGTTGCAGCAGGAGAGGGCCATGGTCGGATCACATTTCTTTTTTTGTACTGGGGATTGATTGAACCCAGGGGCATTCTAACTTCCAAGCTACACTCCCAGCACTTTTTTTTTTTTTTTTTTCAGTACTGGGGATTAAACTCAGGGGCATTCTACCTCCGAGCTATACCCCCAGCCCTATTTTTTTTTTTTTTTATTCTTTATTTTGAAACAGGGTCTCACTAAGTTGCAGAAGGCCTCACTAAGTAGCTGAGGCTGACTGTGAACTTGGATCGTCTGGTCTCCGCCTCCCAAATGCTGGGATTACAAGCGTGTGCCACCATGCCTGGCTCCAGCACTTTTTATTTTTAATTTTGAAACAGGGTCTCACTAGGTTGCGGAAGGTCTTGCTAAATTACTAAGGCTGGCCTTGAGCCTGTGATCCTCCTGTCCTAGCCCCTCAAGTACTGGGGTCATAGGGGTGTGCCACCACGCCTGTGGGTGAGATTACATTTGGCAAGAATCCCTCTGGCCACAGGGCTGTAAGGGAGGAGGGGTGGTTGTTGAAAGACTAGTTGGGGGATTTTGGAAGTTAAAAGAAAATCCCCAAGCCAGGCATGGTGGTACACTCCTGTAATCCCAGTACTTGGGAGTCTGAGACAGAAGGATGTCCGGTTTGAAACCAGCCTCAGCAACTTAGTGAGACTCTCAGTAACCTAGGGAAGTCCTGTTTCAAAAGAAAATATAAACCAGGCGTGGTGGCACACGCCTGTAATCCTTACAGTTGGGAGGCTGAGACAGGAGGAACGCACGTTTGAGGACAATCTCAGCAAGTAGTGAGACTCATTAAACTAGTGAGACTCTGTTTCCAGATAATAAATAAAATCAGGCTGGGAGTGTAGTTTCAAGGCAGAAGCATTCTGGGTTCAATCCCTAGTACCAAAAAAAAAAAAAAAAAAAAAAGAAAGAAAGAAAAAAAATCCACAAACCCAACTTCTACCTGTACTACATATGGCACAATCCTTTTGAATCAGCACTGGGGCAGCACGATGACAGGTGCTTGGCAGTGACCTCTGACCCCCGAATGCATGAGTGCCTGAGACATGATGGCGATCGGTACCTCCCTCTGCAGAGCACCTATCCTCCAGCCTGCCATGCGCGCACCGAGGGGCCGGAAGGGAGCCCCTGTGGAGTCACCTCCTCTCCTGCCCTTTCCTGCCGGGCTGCAGCCTCTCCACCTGTCTTCAGTGTGCCTGGTGGGTGGACTGTTCCCTCTCGTTCCCTGGGGACCTGTGGGAAGTGCCCAAATTCCACTGGGATAACTGCTGGCAAGCGTGGTGGACCAATCTGGTCCTGCTAAACAACTTCGTGTCCCTGGGGAATGCGGTGAGTCTCTGTTGTCCCTGAAAGGATGGCTCCGTCCAACAGGGCCTCCGTCGCATGGTCCGGTGAACTTTGCAAAGGCAACCCTAGTGTCATCACCATGGGGTGCAACTGTGCCGGTCTACTTAGGGGACGGCTGCTGCAAAGAGCAGAAAGCGGGGTGCACTGTCCCCGTGCTTGTCTTGGGGCAGCTGTCCCCGCTCCACGGTGGCTCCTGTGCCCGTCCATGTCCTTTGCCCGCCCCACAGGAAAGGACCCTTTCTTCACCTTGTGTACAGAGAGCCTCGATTGGGCTGGAACCCCACCACTCTGTCACCATGGTGAATTCTACTCAATTTCAAGCCAGACCTGACCCAGCTGGTTCAGAGCTACACGATCTGCATTTGTCGTGGCTTCTCCAAAGTCTCAGCTTTGGAGGAACTCAGAGTAAAAGAAAGTGAAATAGCTGTCCTTAAGTCAGGCTACTAATTCCTCTGATGTCTGGAAAATGGGACCAAAAAGAATTTCCAAGATGTGGCAGATGCCTAATTATTGCACATAACCACTTACTAGTAAGATGGCCAGTGCCCAGACGGTTGACAGGTTATACATTACTGCGGAGTAGACTGTTTTTCCAGCAGACTGGCTTGGGCTGCTCATAGGAATCAGTGGTGGGGACAGGATCCAGGTGCTTCTTTGAGGCGATGCCCACCTTAGATCCCCAGAAGCAGAGGTACCAGGGACCTCAAGCTTGCTACTCATAGTTTCCCGCTGTGACAGCGTTTCTTTAACTGTGGACAAAGCTGCTCCTTCTGTTGCAAAAATCTGGGCTCCCTTGGAGGTCCAAAGAACAGAACTGCCACAGGAATTTCCTCGGGTTGAAGGAAAAATTAAAGGCAACTGTCTTGTTCTGCACAAGCCTGGACAGTCTGCAACCAGGCGGCGTTGGCCAGAGGTCTCACACCAGTTTTGCACGGAATGCTGCGGCGTCCACCCAAGTGCACCTGGAGCCCGGCCTGGGTTCCAAACGAGCGCATGCTCTCCGCCTGGAGCCGGGGGGGTGGGGACCGGGCAAGGAGAGAGAACAAGCCTGGTCCTCTGAATTCCAACCGCACCGTAATGATAATCACCTCGCACATTCCTGTAACGTGATGAGTTCAGTTCCCACCGTGTCCCAGGAAACTAGCTATTACCGGCTTTTACAAACTAAAGAGGAAACGTGTCTCAATCTCCCTGTTGTAAAACTGCCATAATAATACTTACCATCCCGGCTTGTTCCAAGGATTGATGAGACAAAGGAGGTGAAATAGCTCTAACTCAAACCTTCTCTTCCCGCGCCAGTTCCCCGGGCTCCCCCAAAACCACCTGCTGAGCTCGTCCTCCCAGTCCAGGCTGGGGAGAGAATGTGGAGCAGACCTTGTACCTACAGGGGAGAGGTCACCCTGCTTCTCTCTTTCAGTGCAATGGCTGGACTTGGTACATTGCCTCTGACTTCCAGTTCTACCTCATAACACCGGTGATCGTCTTTGTCCACCGAAAGTGGGTCTGCTTTCCTTCCCCACATGATCTCTTTCCTGAAACTCTTAAGAAAGTGCTCCATTCAGTGTAGAGCCATGCTTTTGTTTTGTTTTGTTTTTTGGTGGTGGTACTGGGGGTTCCCTAGGGGCCTTCTACTTCTAAGCTATAACCTCAGCCCTATATTTATGTTTTTCTTTGAAATGAGGTCTTGCTAAGTTGCTGAGAGCCTCACTAAGTTGTTGAGATTGACTTTAAACATATGATCCTCCTGTCTCAGCCTCCCAAGTATTGGGACTACAGAAACGTGCTACCATGCCTGGCAAGGACCACTTTTTAAAATTTAGGAAATTAAGCCAAGTGTGGTGGCGTGTGCCTGTAATCCCAATACTTGGGAGATTGAGATAGGAGGATTGCAGGCTTATGTCCAGCCTCAGCAATTTTAGTGAGACCCTCTACAACTTAGTGAGACTTTATTTCAAAATAAGAAATAAAATAGGACTAGGGGCATAGCTCAGAGGTAGAATGCCCCTGCATTTAATCCCCAGCACTGCAAAAAAGAAAAAGAAAATTTAGGAAATTAACCGCCTAGAAAAGGAGGCACCACTCTTCCATTGTTCTCCTCCTTCAATCTTTATTGTGCACAAGTCAGTCACAGTACATTTTTGCAGGGGCATAATCACATGTACGTAATACCTAGTGCTCAGCTTTTTCTATTCCAGCTGTTCTTAGAAACATTTCCACCTATTGACATAACCTGCATAGCTGTCAGTTTTAGGATTTATAGGTGTTTTTTATGGCGGGGCATCTAGATTGTGTCCAATTTTTCATGATTATAAACGGCCCCACAATGAATGCTTTTGAACACACTACTTTCTCTCCTAGTTATTTCCTCGGGGGCATATTTCCAAGTGGAATTACTGGGTCAGAGGGTGGGAACAATTTTGTGGTGCTTGTTCCACGCTGTGCGATTGCTCTCTGGAAAGAGAGAAGTAATTTACAGCGCTGTCGGCCACGTATCAGCGTACCTGCTTATCCACGTTGGATATTTACCACCTTAATTTTTGTTAGTTTTAGAAACGCGTTATGGCCTCAGTAATTCATGGGGAGATTTATAGTTTGCGGATTGCTCATGCTGTACTTGAGGAGATTTATTATTCTTTCTTGTTAAACTACTTGTTCAATGTAGGAAACATTGGAAAATATTAGAATTAAGAGAGGGGGACGTACTGATCTTGGTGCCTTGTTATTCAAGGTGAGATGAATTCCCTGCTGATATTTCAGCGCATGTCTTTCTGATATTTTTTTCTGCCCGACTTTTTATACATTCTGCATGTACATATACTTTTCTTCTGCCCAACTTTTTATTTTATTTTTAAATTTTTATTTATTTATTTATTGGTACTGGGGATTGAGCCCAGGGGCATTCTACCTCCGAGCTACACCCCTAGCCCTATTTTTTATTCTTTATTTTGAAACAGGGTCTCACTAAGTTTCGGAGTGCCTCACTAAGTAGTTGAGGCTGGCGGCAAACCAGGATCCTCTGGTCTCAGCCTCCCAAGTACTGGGATTACAAGTATGCGCCACCACGCCCAGCTCTATTTTTATTTTGAAACAGGGTCTCACTTAGTTGTGGAGGGTCTCACTAAGTTGCAGAGGGCCTCACTAAGTTGCTGAGGCAAAGAACCTGTGATCTTCCAGTCTCAGCCTCCCAAGTACTGGGATTACAAGCATGCGCCACCATGCCTGACTGCCCAACTTTTTATACATCCTGTTGTTATCTTTTATCTTTTATTAGTTTTGTGGTAGATACATTTCCCCATGGCATTTTACCTTAAGCAAACGTAATTGTAACTTCTGTATAACATTCTATTTCATGAATGAACTATAATTTAGTTAGACCTTCTCTCATTGTTAAATACTTGGATAATTTCCAATTTTTATGTTTTCATAATAATGGCTTGATGAATATATTCAGGGCGATCATTTGCCTCCAACTCTGGTATTTCTTTAGAATGTACATCCTTGAGAGGGATGTTTGAAGTAAAGGATATGATTGTCTTTGGGGCTCTTGAATCATAATGATAAATGACGTTTTAAGAATGAGACATGCAGGGCATGGTGGTGCATGCTTGTAGTCTCACTACTTGTTTTTTTTTTTTTTTTTTTTGCAGTACTGGGAATTGAATCCAGGGGAATTTTACCTCTGAGCTACACCCCCAGCCCTATTTTTATTCCTTATTTTGAAACAGAGTTTCACTAAATTGTGGAAGGCCTCACTAAGTAACTGAGGCTGGCAGGAACCTGCATGCACCTGTTTCCGCCTCCCAAGTACTAGGATTATAAGCATGTGCTACCACACCCAGCTAGTACTTGATCCTTCCTTCCTTCCTTCCTTCCTTCCTTCCTTCCTTCCTTCCTTCCTCCCTCCCTCCCTCCCTCCCTCCCTCCCTCCCTCCTTCCTTCCTTTCTTCCTTCGTTGTACT
>PVLC010001881.1:111383-129285 GCA_004027655.1 Graphiurus murinus | reverse complement strand
ACACTTGTAATCCCAGCATTTGGGAGGCTGAGACCGGAGGATCCGGGTTCGCGGCCAGCCTCAGCTACCTAGTGAGGCACTCCGCAACTTAGTGAGACTCGGTTTCAAAATAAAGAATAAAAAATAGGGCTGGGGGTGTAGCTCGGAGGTAGAAAGCCCCTGAGTTCAATCCCCAGTACCGCAAAAAAAAAAAAAAAAAGAACAATGAACAGAAATTGCACAACCTTGAGATGCATTTTTTTCTTTTCTTCAACTTCTGTTTATTGAGCATCATGCAGAGCTTTAGTACAACAGGCATTATTCCTTAAAAACAATAACAACCAAAAAACAAAAAAAAATCTTTTTGTGAAGTTCTTAGTGAAAAAAAAAAAAATATATATATATATATACACATACACCATAGTTTAAAGAAAAGGTGAAGCCGGTGGTGCATATCTGTAATCCCAGTATTTGGAACGCTGAGATAGGAGGATCGTAGGGTCGAGGCCAGCCTCAGCAATTTAGCAAGGTCCTTCAGCAACTTAGTGAGACTCTGCTTCAAAATAAAAAATAAAGTAGGACAGGAAGTGTAGCTTGGAAGTAGAATGCCTCTGGGGTTCAACTTCCAGTACCCTCTCCCCCTAAAGGGTGAAGGCTATGCTTACCATGGCTTTCAATACATTCTCTCCCTATATTCTTTTATTATCATTGGATAAAATTAATAGGAAAACTGCTCTACAACAAAGTAAGAATAGCATCTCAGAGGCATTGTGCTAAGCTTTATCTTGAACATTCAAAGAAGGTAAGAGGTCAAAGCTTTAGTTTATACAAATTCGACTACTCACAGATTCTAGTCAATTGTTGCATTTATTGACTACCTGCAAAAACATGTAAGGTAAGATAGACCATTAGGATAAAGGGACATCTATAAGGATAGAATATGTTAACATCTTTTTTAAAAATCATATTTATGAATCTAGCTACTAGGTTGTTTATATAGGTTGAATAACCTCTATCACTATATCAATTATTTACTTTTGGACAAACTTTTAAGTTTCATGGGCAAAATAAGACCATAAAATTTCAATATTGAACATATAATATAAATCTCTTCCCTAAATTTTAAAACTTTCCCCTGCTGTTAGGAAACATAATTGCATAATTCAAACTCCTTCAATACTGTGACCTAGTTCCCCCTCTTGATGTTATAAACGGCTCATGTAACTATGGTAACCATCCAGGGAAAACTGAATGTTTTCTGGTCAGCATTATGCAAAGTATACCATATGTGTTATTTTTTTTCTCGTGTGATAACCAAGGAGATAATATGTTTGCTTTTTTCTTGATTATAGGAATACTGTATTTTATTATACTGAATTTCCTTCTGACAACAGTCCTAGTCATTCACAGTCCCTTCATTAAATGTTTGAGGATCATCTTTAGCAGTTAGTAGTTATTCTAAATGCTGAAAATTACTATAACCCAAAGTAGTAGAATAAATTATATATACCAGTTTTAAATCTGTGCACATAAAGTATACATATACTGATATTGTTCAGATTTCTAACATTCCATCTAGAGAATCTGGTATTTTTTTTAACTTTACCCTTTAGTCTTAGCAAAGTGTTTCTTTAAAGCAAAAAACTGCTAAATGGATTTATACCTCAGGGTATAATTAGATATTGAGAAGAGTTATCTGCAGTCTTGGTAATTTTTATATATCTTCTTTTAATCTCTATTTTTAATTAACTAGTGTGTATTAGCTGAACTTATGTAATAAAGCCATTAAAATGCTTTAAAACTGAGCTCAGTGGAGATAGAGACTATTAATTAGTAGTTTTTTAGTTGCTTTTTGTGCTAATGAATAGATTTAAGGTTTTGGGTTTTTTTCAGGATAATTTAAAATGCTTCACTGGACCTTCTAGAACAAATTACACCCTAGACAAAAATCCCTTCATTATTAAGGAGTGATTTACATTAGGTACAGTTATATTTCTACTGTGGGCTACCAATTGGTGACCTTTTAACATAAAGATTTCACTTAAACCGATTTTCTTGAATTTCTCTGTTTTTTTTTTTTTTTTTTTTTTTTGGTACTGGGGATTGAACCCAGGGGCATTCTACCGCTGAGCTGCACCCCCATCCCTAATTTTTATTTTTATTTTGAAACAGGGTCTCACTAGGTTGACATGAGTCTCACTACTTGCGGCTGTCCTTGAACCTGATTCTCCTCTCAGCCTCCCAAGTACTAGGATTAAAGGCGTGTGTCACTATACCTGGCTGAATTTCTCCATATTTATAACAGTGCTTTTCAACTATCCAAATATCATCTTTAGTAAAACACTGTTACCTACTTTGTTGAATTAAATAATACTGCCTCTTACTGGTTCAGAAAAGATCTTAACGACCAAATGAAATGTGTGGGACTTGTTTGGGTCCTCTTAAATAAAACAAATGTAAAAAGATTAAGTGAAACAATGGGAAATTTGACAATATGAATTGTCTGGACATTAAATGATAGTAAGAAAAGTATGGAGGAAGAATAAAGGTATTGTGGGTATGTCTGAAGAATTGTTATATCTTCTCTGTTCATATTTAAAATATTTACAGGTAAAATTATAATAATCCAGTAAGGGTAAAGGAAAGTGGAGAATAATAGATTAAATATTAGCCATATGTTGATGTGAAAGCTGGGTCAACAGTATATAAGGATGCTTTCATATTTGAGAATTTCTACCATAAAAAGTTTTCAAAAAATTAAACAGCAGAAGAAATAAAAGGATTTCAAATTTAATTGGCCCAACTAGTAGAAACTGAATTTTCTCAGGTGATAGCTTTAGGAATCTTTCAGAACTACTTGCTGGTTTATTTTTAATCAGTTTGAAGTTGCTACTCAGCCCTGCTTACCATATATATGAGGGACACAAGGGATAGGTTGAAGGTATAAGCATTTCTTGCCAGGAGCCTATTCAAGTAACTGATTTAGAAACTTTAATCCCAGGCACTAATTTGGGGGCATCAGTTACTTATCTTTTTCAGGTTTAAGAATAGACAATATACTATTATTTGAAGAACAAATAAGACACTTTTTTGCTTTATTCACAGGATTTAAATATCAATTAACATTTATGTTGCAGAGATTTGAGGATTTTTTCATTTTGCATTTAGGAGAGTCAGGAAGTCAAGAAGCCCTAAATTTCCAGTTAAGTGACTATTGAGAGAAACAGGACACTGATAAATAACCAAAGTCGAGGTTTAGATTTAGAGTATTATATAGACTCCCTCCCCATTTAAGTGCTGTCTCCACATAGGCTGCTTTTATAAGCATGGCAAAAATAAGCGTTACATTAACCTTTATAAATAAATATAACAAAAGTATGTCTGAAGTAATTAATACTTTTTTTGTTCTTTTTTACTTTTATTTTTGTCTTTCATTTCTTTTTTAATTTAATTTTATTTTTTTAATACACACATATATTACAGTTCTACCAGTAGAACTGGTAGAATACCAGTACCAGCAAAATACTATTATTTGGATTTTTTGCTTCGTTCAGTCTGTTCAACAGGATTATGAAAGATGAAAACAATGCTATAAAAGGTTTTCTAAGCTGGGCATGGTGGCACACACCTGTAATTCCAGTCCTTGGGAGGCTGAGACAAGAGGATCTTACATTGGAGGCCACCCTTAGCAATTTATACCAGTACCAGCAAAATACTATTATTTGGATTTTTTGCTTCTTTCAGTCTGTTCAACAGGATTATGAAAGATGAAAATAATGCTATAAAAGGTTTTCTAAGCTGGGCATGGTGACACACACCTGTAATTCCAGTCCTTGGGAGGCTGAGACAAGAGGATCTTACATTGGAGGCCACCCTCAGCAATTTAGCAAGACCTCGTTTTAAACAAAGAGCTGGGGGTATAGCTCAGAGGTAGAATGCCCCTGGGTGCAATCCTCAGATCCTCAGTACCAAAAAAAAAAAAAAAAAAAAAAAAAATTAAAAAAAGAAAGAAAGAAAGAAGAAAAAAGGTCTCCTATCCCATACTCATCCTTCTTTTGTTTAATCTTGCTTTAGGTTCCTGGAGGGCGCATTCCAGGCATTCTGCATCATTGCCTTTTCTCCCTTAGAGCTTCTAAGTGTCATATCAGCCTGCAGATCACGTATCAAGCACAATAGAATTCATAGGTGCATTGGGTGTCTAACCTGAATCAATAAATAACATGTCATCTTGTATTATTTTGGTTTTTCAATAAAGAGTAGCTGATTCAAATTTGTTACGAACCAAAACTAGTAGCGGTCACATAAAAACCAATAAAATTTAGTTCTTAACGGTGACGGTGACTATTTTTTGAGAGTAGGTTGTTTAATCTGAAAGACTTAAAGAATGACAATACAATCCCCAACTGGTTCTCAGAATACACTGAGCTGCCTGGGTTCAAATGGTCACACCTCAAAGAGTCGTCAGACATTAACACAAGACCATCTCCCAAACCTCTGCAATACTGCTCCTGTTCTTAAAACGCCAAATTCCCTGGAATGCTTCATTTTAGTTTGAAATTTAAAATCTCCTCTTGATTAAGATCTAGATTTTTCTGCGCGTCAATGGCTACTTACTATTAGCTGTTTCAAAAGTGCTCTGAATAGGTCACGCTACCGGGTGCATCATCGCTGCAAACTGGACATAAGAAAATAATGTATCACCTACTCATTCTCTTCCTAACTCGAAGATACTACTCACAATAGGGTTTGTTTACATAGGGGCATTCCATTTAAATTCTCCTTGTAGTCGTTCTATTTACACCGATTTCTTGGAACCACCATTACATATATTGAAAGACTATCCGTCATTATAATCAGCTCCTCTTCCGGGCATTTTATTTACATTGCACAGATATTAAACCTGAGAGTTGCCGAGGGCCTGGTTGCTGATGAGATTTTTTATTCCCATCGCCATGACCCCCCTCATCCCTCTCAACTGTGAGCCCTAGGTAAAGTGACTGAAAAGACGCAGAAAGATGATGATGTGTCCCTCCCTCCGTCAGTAAGCCCTCACCGACATTTAAGGCTTAATGTTCAGACCCCTGGAAAAACAAAACAAAAACACTTAAGCCTGTCTGTTGGACAAACACGTTTGCGAGGCAGACGCAGTCTTGCCTCTTCTCTTTCAACGGGAGACCCGAGACGAGCGGGGAGGATGGACGAGCCCCGCAGCCGCCGGGACCCGGAAGGGCGGAAGCAGGCTCAGCCCGAGGGAGGTTTATACGCCGGGCCGGCTAGACCACGAAGAACTAGCAGGGAGGCGGGAGGAGCACCGCCTACCTCCCCGAGCAGGCCCCGGGTGCTCAGCGGGCCCCGGGGCAGCGGCGGAAGGAGGCACCGGCCGGACCCGCGGCGGCTCGGCGGGAACCCGCCGCCGCGCATGCCGGGAGCGCCCCGCTGCACGCCGGGCCGCGTAGTTCTCGCAGGCCTCACTCCAGTGGGCGAGAAGTGGCCGCCCGCTGCTCCTTTTAAGGCTCGCGAGGGGCCGCGCTGGATCCGCCCAATGGGGAAGAAGTCGGTAACTCGGGGCCGAAGGAGCTGGTCAAAGGTTCCCCTTCCGCGTGTCAAGGACAGAAACAAGAAAGCGGCCGCCTTTCCCCTCAGGTCTCATTCAGACCTTAGGCGACCAAGAGGACTGGGCCGCGCTTCCCCTTTAAGGGGGCGGGGCCAGCCTGCCGTTTGGCCGCCCTCCGCACCCTCCCCCCCCAGCCCCGAGTTGACAGACCAATCGCCCGGGTGGCGGAGGGAAGGCGGGAGAATGCGAACCCTTCGGTAGGGCGGTAGGGGCGGGCCCCCGGCCTTATTAGGAGTGAGTCCTGCGCAGGCGCAGACGCGGCCGCAGGCGGAGGGGCGGGGGCAGTCCAGTGAGAGACTCTCCGGCAGGCACCGAGGGTGATTGAGAGGCGAGGGGACAGCGAGGGGCTTGTCATGGGGATCCGAGCTACGAGACGGCGTTGGTAGCATCTGGGGACTCCGAGAGGGACCGGAAGTGTCAGTGCCCGGGACCGCGGCGCCAGCTCGGCTGGGGGGATCCCCGCAGCTCGGGTCCCGGGAAGGGCGGGGGGGTAGGGGGAGCCCCGATCTCGCCCCGCCCCTGGGCTTGTTACCGCGGGGGCGGGGAGTGAGGACTGCTTTGGGGGGAGTGGAGATCGGGGGCCGCGGCGGTGCCCTCCCGAGCGGCAGCCGGTGTCTCGGCGGCGCCGGGCTGCGGAGCGAAGGGGCCGCGGCTGTTGCATGTGTGGCTGCTGGATGCGGAGGCGGCGGCGGCGGCGGCGGCGAGGAGCAGCAGCGGCAGCAGGATGTTAGGGCAGCAGCAGCAACAGCAGCAGCAACTGTACTCGTCGGCCGCGCTCCTGACCGGGGAGCGGAGCCGGCTCCTCACCTGCTACGTGCAGGACTACCTCGAGTGCGTGGAGTCGCTGCCCCACGACATGCAGAGGAACGTGTCTGTGCTGCGAGAGCTGGACAACAAATATCAAGGTAGGGGCCAGGGGGCTAGCTGTGCGAGTTCCTCCCCCACCAGGATCCGCTGGCCGCCTAGCTTGGGAAGTGCCACTTTCCCTCTCTCCGGTGACAGTCTCCCCCGAATGCACCGAGGGGGCTCTGCCGTGTGGGAAGGGGAAGAGGGGCTGGAGACGGGGTTCGAGGCCCTCGCTTTTCCCGCTGCAGTCGGAGAGGACTTCGGTGGGGTCGTGGGGGTGGGGGCCGCTCGTCAGCCCCAGCTGCAGACTCAGCGGCTGCAGCTGCTGTGGAGCGGAATCAGCCATTTTAATCGAGCATTTGTTCCGGCGCTCACCGGCCGGGTGCCGCACACACTCTTGCCCTAGCGAGGGCGGCGATCGCGGGCAGCGGCCGGGCTCTCGCAGGTCTGCGGGGCCTGGCTCCCGGGTCCTGGCGGCCCCCACCCGGAGGGCAGAGGCATGGAACGTGCGGGGGGAGGGGGCGGGAGGCGGCGAGGCGGCCGCGGGAGAGGCCCTCCCTCCGCGCCCTGCTCCGGAGTGGAGCAGGCAGGTCCCCTCTCCCGCCCCGGGGAAAGTTCCGGGCCACCGGGCGCCGCAGCCTCTTCCCAGCTCCTTCTGCCAAATGGTTAAAAGGGGAGGGGTCCCCCGCAGGGAGAGGAGAAGACGGGGGTGTGTGTGGCGGGGAGGGCCCCAGTCCCAGGGGGCGGGGCCTGAGGGCATGACGTAGGACATGGGAGGGGCGCGCGCTCCCGCCGGCCTGGAATATGACTTGTCGCTGGAGAGGCTCGGCCGTGCGGGGCTGCTGCTTGGGAGAGACTCGAGCCGTGCGGGGCGTTATTTGAGTCCTAGCAAAGTCAGTGTTGGGGTTTGCGACGTGTTTGTGGTGGTGTTTCGACTCCCTCCCACCCAGTGAATCAAGACGGGGACACTGCCTCTGGGACCGTCGCAGACCCTGGCTCCGCGTAGGTTCCGGGACATGTGTCACTTCCGGGCCCCAGGAGGAAGTGGGTTGGTTGACTGGGCAACCACCTGGCGTCCCTTCACTCTTGGGTTCCTCTGCCAAATTTAAGTGAGACCGAAAACCATTGTTTGTGGTTAAAGGAGCTAGGACAGGGAATCAATCTTTCATACAGATAGTGTTGTTTATCTTAAGACTTTTGCCGTCTTCTAGGAAGGGAGAAGTATAAATGGAGGAATGTTTGCGTTTAGTAACCTTGAATCAAGGAGCAGACCTTAGACCTAATGTACAAATAGCCATAATTACTTTAAAGATAACTTTTGGGACCAATTTTCTTTTTCTTTAGACTCATCAGTAATCCTGTGCCTTAAGGAATCCACCCCTGGTGTAACATTTTCTGGCCTGTAGCATGTTAAAGCAATTAAGCATCTCTTTTTGAGTCTATACATTTATTTTTGCCTTCTGAATCCATATCATATGATCGTTAGGACTAATCTCTGTTGGGGAGAAGAGAGTACTGACTATACTGCATGCTAGTGTGAAATGAAAATTCATTTTGTGGATAAATTACAATTTATAAAGTGTTTAACTTGTTCAGTTGATTAGATCGAGAATAGTTTATTCCAAAGATGGCCACTTCAGGAACACACATTCTTGTTTTCGGACTATGTAAGCTGCGGCCTTCTTCCTCCTCTTCTTCTTCTTTCTCCCCCTCCTCCTCCTCCTCCTCCTTTAAATAAGAACAGTCCAGTGGTATTTTCTACAGATATGGAGTACATGCAGGAATGGTAATCTAAACATGAGACATAGATGCTGAAGAATTTATCAATTCTGTAGCACATGCCTGTAATCCCAAATACTCTGGAGGCTGAATCAGGAGGATGGTAAGTTCCACAGCCTGGGAATTCAGGGAAACCCTATTTCAAAATAAATTTAAAAAGAGCTGGGGTGAAACTCAGTGATAGAACACCCCTGTATTCAATCCTCAGTAGTGCAAAAAAGAAAAAGTTATATATTGAACTTTTTTTTTTTTCGGTACTGGGGATTGAACTCAGGGGCATTCTACCTCCGAGCTATACCCCCAGCCCTGTTTTTTACTCTTTATTTTGAAACAGGGTCTCTCTAAGTTTTGGAATGCCTCACTAGGTAGCTGAGGCTGGCCGAGAACCTGAATCCTCTGGTCTCAGCCTCCCAAATGCTGGGATTACAAGTGTGCACCAGTTTATATTGAACATTTTTAATTTTTCAAATGATAATGCTGACGTTTGTAAAGCTTGCATGTTTTTACTGTGTGTGCGTGGGGGGGGGCGGTGCTGGGGATTGAACCCAGGTGCATTCTACCTCTGAGCTACACCACCAACCCTTTTCACTTTTTGTTTTGAAACAGGGTCTCCTTGGGTTGCTAAATTGCTGAGGCTGTCCTGCAACTTGGGATTCTCCTATCTCAGGCGACCAAGTACTGGGATTACAGGTGTATACCACCACACCCAACTTTTACATTTCTTTAAATGCAAATGTTTGCCTTTACAAAAGTTATGCTATTATAGGTTAGGGAGGGACACTATAACTTGTTGACAGGGAAATCTGCTATCACTGATCATGTATAATTGCCATAAATTGCTCTAGTAATAGGAGTAATATAGTAGGCCTTTTAAATTGGGAAATAAATAAAAATCCTCAGCCGGGTGTGGTGGCGCATGCTTGTAATCCCAGTACTTGGGAGACTGAGACTGGAGGATCCAGGTTCCTGGACAGCCTCAGCAATTTAGTGAGGACCTCCACAACTTAGTGAGACCCTGTTTCAAAATAAAGAC
The DNA here is from genome assembly GCA_004027655.1 of Graphiurus murinus. Taxonomy (NCBI): domain Eukaryota; kingdom Metazoa; phylum Chordata; class Mammalia; order Rodentia; family Gliridae; genus Graphiurus; species Graphiurus murinus. The sequence goes on along the minus strand of PVLC010001881.1, from coordinate 120,034 downwards.
TAAAAAAAAAAAAAAATAGGACTGAGGGTGTAGCTCAGAGGTAGAATGCCCCTGGGTTCAATCTCTAGTACTCCCCCCCCAAAAATCCTCAGCTCCATTAAGATTGTGATTAATTTTTCAATATTAATATATAAAAAACAGTTCATTTTTACTCAGCACATGATTACTAAGCTCAACTTTCACAGTTGTATGTTAATAAGATTTATATACTTTTGTGGTTTTTGTGAAGATTTGATATATTGATTTTTCACTAGTTTTTAACTATTTTCTGGTCTAGGATCTAATAGAAATATTTAGTGATATAAATTGTAACAACCAAAGAAATTTTTTCTATCCTATTTGAGAATTTTCAGAAATGACTAAAGAACCCATCAAATAGAGAAATAAAGAAAATTTCAGAGTTGAATAGAGTGTTTATTGTGAGATATGGTTATTAGAGAACCTTTATTTTTGTCTCACTATTCTTGTTCATAATTTCTTAGGTAATTGTTAGGTAAGTAGCAACCTTAGAACTAAAATGTAAAACTTAATTTTTAAGTTACTTTCATACAGCCTATAGAAAGTGCTTAAGTTGGGGGGGTCAAGTACAGATCTGGCAGAGTTAAAAAGTCTGGAGTTTTTACCTCTTGAATTTCATTTTCTTCACATATAAGAAGTGATGGCTTCCTCATGGGTTTGCTATGGATATTAAAGAAGAAAATATTTACTACATAAAAGGGCTGAGTAAATGTTAATTTCCCCTTTTTTCACTACATAATTAAAATGTCTTTAAAATGTGAATTTTTATCTCATGAATACTACCATTGTGCAAGTATGATATATTTTATTAACTCCTTACTCCTGATTATTAAATACAAAACATTTGAAGTGAGGCTTATCTTTTTTTTTTTTTCAAATGTTTTGTGTCTGATGGGAAGATATTAATTTCTTCATTTCTCCTGTAGGGAAATTAGGTTCTTAGCAAATTCACTTACATGCTGAGCTGAGCAAATGGGACAGATATGAGCTTTGTTCAAAAGTATGGCATGCAGGTACGAGTATACTCCACAGTGGTAGCACTGTGTCAGGTATCCTAGGTTAAACAGTGTCCATTAAGTGTGAATACCTGCAGTTTCCAGGGAGGAGCTAATTCATAAGAGTTGTGTTGAATATTTGCTTTGTGCTACTTTACTTGCAGATAGCTCCAATGCATGTATTTTACTATTTTTTGGTTTAGAAATGTTTAACATATATGTTCTTTAGAGTTAATATTGGAATATAAAACAGTGGCATAGTATGTGGTAGTAATACAATGTTATGCCATGTGGTATGTTAAGTAAGAGTTTGTGTATTTCTCTATCTCTAGTAGGACAGAACTCTTTGAGATAGAAGTGATATCTTACAAGAAATAGAACAGATTTTAATAAAACTAGTTGTGAGTAAATTTGTGGTGATATCTGAAACTATTTTCAGATTTAGGCATACCTCCTAGTGACTAAAGTTTTATTTTTGTAAAGATTTTAAGTTGTTAGCCGGATGTGGTGGTGCATGCTTGTAATCCCAGTACTTAGCAGGCTGAGATAGGAGGATTGCAGGTACAGAGCCAGCCTCAGCTACTTAGTGAGACTCTGTTTCAATATAAAAAATAAAATAGGGCTAGGAGTGTAGCTCCAAGGTAGAATGCCCCTGGGTTCCATCCCCAGTACCACCACCAAAAAAAAAAAAAAAAAAGATTTTAAATTGCTATGCAACTAAATCAGCAGTTCTAAAAGCTTAGAACCAACTGCTGAGTTATCTACAAAGGCAAAGTGATCCAGTGCTGACTTTACTGTAATTTTGTTGTAGCTTGGTCAGTTGATGCTAGAAACAATGAACCGACTTTGTAAATAGTTTTAATTTTCAGAATTTCTCATGTGATGCTAAAACAAATGAACCATTATAACTAAGATGATGGGAAGCCAAAAATTGCTGGTACCTACTTTAAGAATTTCCAAGGGTATGATCTGAAAGTGAAGGTATGAAGTGTCTCCAGAGTTGTGTAGTAAGTCAATGATTGAATTGTAAATCCTATAAACACAGTTGGGCTATAATCTGTAATCTAGTTCTGAAACCTCTTCAAGTTTTATGGCTGGAGTCCAGTACATAAATTTAGTATAATGGGTTTTTTAGATAGAAGTTCATATGAAGTATAAGTGTAGATTCTAAGGTGGCATACCGTTTTCCTGTCTATGTAAAAATTTTTTGATTACTAACCACACATTTTGTATCCTTTTAATATAGATTAATAGTATTAAAGTTTTATATGCTTCTCATTAGTTTACTTTTAAGTATATTTTTATAGTGGATAACATCTGTATGGAAATATTTTTAATGTGTACATACCATAGGGGAGTGGCTTCATGTTTTAAGTTCTAACTTGAAAGTGTTATATGTGCTAATATATGATAATGTTCTCATTTTTCTTTTCCATTTTTAGAAACATTAAAAGAAATTGATGATGTTTATGAAAAATATAAGAAAGAAGATGATTCAAACCAGAAAAAACGCCTACAGCAGCATCTCCAGAGAGCATTAATCAATAGTCAAGAATTGGGAGATGAAAAAATTCAGATTGTCACACAAATGCTTGAACTGGTAGAAAATCGAGCAAGACAAATGGAGTTACATTCACAGTGTCTCCAAGATCCTGCTGACAGTGAAAGGGCTTCAGATAAAGCGAAGATGGATTCTAGCCAACCAGAACGATCTTCAAGACGACCCCGCAGGCAGCGAACCAGTGAAAGCCGCGATTTATGTCACATGACAAATGGAATTGAAGACTGTGATGATCAGCCACCTAAAGAAAAGAAATCCAAGTCAGCCAAGAAAAAGAAACGCTCTAAGGCCAAGCAGGAAAGGGAAGCCTCACCCGTTGAGTTTGCAATAGATCCCAATGAACCTACATACTGTTTATGTAACCAAGTGTCTTATGGGGAAATGATAGGATGTGACAATGAACAGTGTCCAATTGAATGGTTTCACTTTTCATGTGTTTCACTTACCTATAAACCAAAGGGGAAATGGTATTGCCCAAAGTGCAGGGGAGATAGTGAGAAAACAATGGACAAAAGTACTGAAAAGACAAAAAAGGAGAGAAGATCGAGGTAGTAAAGGCCATCCATATTTTAAAGGGGTTACTTGTCTTTTATATAATTCGTTTACTTTCAGAAAATGTTTTAGGGTAAATGCATAAGACTATGCAATAATTTTTAATCATTAGTATTAATGGTGTATTAAAAGTTGTTGTACTTTGTCTGTGACCTTAATTTTCTGCACTGAATTACCAAATATTTTATACCAGGTAGTCTTCAGATCACCTGATGAAAGGAGCAGGGAACAGGGAGAGAGAGGTGTGAGCATTATAAAAACTTCACAAACCATGCCTATTTCATTTTCATGTAACACTCCACTGCTATCTTTTTGGGTAAATATAAAAGTTTTTCTAATATTTTAGTTCGATGTACTTAAAAAAATTTAGGTATAGTTGGATTTCTCTATAAGCATCAAATTATCTTGGGTAATTTAAAATATGAATATTGTTCTACTTAGAGCTTTTTCCCTACCCACATTTATAAATTCACTTGTTAATCTCTAGTTGTCCAAAAATTTAAGGAACTAGAGATAAAACTAATTTGGGATTCCATGTGGAATAATGTGCTCTTATTAGAGTATTTGCTGCTGTATTTTCCTTAGTAGCATTTTGATACACTGTCAGTAGCCCATTTGTAAATGCCTTGCTGCTGCTGCTGCTGCTGCTTCAAGGAATAGATACATTTAACTTGGTGTTTAATAAGGGAATTGTTTTGTGTTTTGTTTTAATTGGAACAGATAAGAGTAGTTAGGGTACCAAAAATGCCTCCATTGGCTTATATTGGCAAAAGTTGGGTTATACAGTATCATGGTTCAAGGTTGAGCAATTTTTAAAAATGCATCTTAATATTTTCCATAAGACCCACTGCTGGGATGCTTAGCCACAGGCCTGTCAGTGGGAAAAGGGCATATACTAGTCTTTAAATATTGCCTTTATGTCAAACAGTTGTTTAAAATAATTCTACTAGGGGCTGTAGTTCATTTCTGTCCCAATCAGTGGTTATACTTTATTTTAAATAATAGTGTACTTCTTAACTTTCTGGTATTGGTGCTGTTTGATGTTCTCATGTTTAATGAACTAATTTCATTATAACTGCAATTAATAATGTATTTGTAAATTGAATTTTCCAAGATTCTAATATTTTAAGGGTAAGCTTCTTGATGGATATATATCCATATGTTTGGAGCAATTTTTGGTTTTGGGGGGCAGGAGATTGACTAGTCCTTTGAATCTATGTGTAACATACTTTTTATTCCTTATTTCTTTCTAATCTGATGATCTTGATTTTTTTGGTTAACATGTGAAAAATCCTGTCTGCTTGTTTGGGAAAAAAAAAAATTGATTTTTTTTTTTCTCTACTAGCTCTCCTGTATCACTTTAGCCATGTCATTTTACCTCATCTGAGTGTCAGGTCATTCACCTGTAAAATGAGTTGACTTAAATATCTCCAAGGTTCTTTTGAAATCTATAGTATTTGCACAATAGCGAAGAATTTTAATGATGAAATGATTTGTTTTTCTCTTTGATTAATGTCCTCCATTCTGAAGTATGAAGACAGATTAAAGGTGAGGTTGGATATTGGTAAATGTACAGTATTTGATTAGATTTTGTTCTAAGGATATTTTAATTGATGACTAGAGCCAGTTGATTATATTATTTCTTAAGCAAGATATATTAGTATGTTTAAGAGCTTATTTTGTTGTTACTTTGTCAAGTTGTAAAGCAATGCTCTTCTCTCTTGAGAATACAGCATTTGGTTTCAGTGGTTATAGTTTGTTACCAGAATGGGGCTATTTAACTGATATCATTAAAAATACCAGTATGAGCAAAGCCCCCAAAAGCTTTCAGATGTGACTTATATAGAAGTTGCTACTTTTTCATACATAAATTTGCTTCAGCATATAGGAGAAAAAAATAAACTTCCTAATAAAAATGCCCAAGTCTTTAAGATTAGAGTTTGACAGGAAAACAAGCCTGGAATATCCTGGGAGATGTGAATCTCTTTAAGACCTAATGTTTGACACAATGTTCTTTTTATGAATTTTCTTTTGTTTTCTATATCATATGGGAAATAGAAAATTTAAGTTTGCATAACATGATTCAGCTTTCTTTTGTTAAGTATTCTAGATCTCATATACTATCTCATATCATGGTTATCAACTCATTTTATATATCAGTGGTTCCCAAACTTATCTCACATTGGAATTACCTTGGGAGCTTGAAAAAATATTGATGCCTGTGCCCCAACATTGTGATCTAATGCATTGGAATGTGGCTTAAGGATTAGAATTTTTTAAAAGATTCCCATTCTAATATATAGAAAAGTTTTAGAACTACTCCATTTTTTAAAATTTCAACCTATTGAAAACTGCTGTTGGATTCTCAACATCCAGATTTATACAACTCTGAAATAAATAAATATCTATATGTATAGATATATCCCACATGAGAGTTTTAACACCTGCCCCCAATAGTTCCATCATTAATGCTTGAGTACTCAGGATTTGAGTGCTTCTTATGTGCACCAGGTACTGTTTTAGGAAATTGTGGTATAAAAAGAAAAAGCCCTGCTCATGAATCATACATTCTACTGGAAGAGTCATATATGACTAATATATATATCATGTATGTATATCATATATGTATAATGTCAGTAACCAAGTACTAAAGTGAAAGTAAAACAAAGTAAATGAATGGAAAGTGAAAGGGGGAAACATGAGAATTGTGCTGATTAAAGGTTTCTAAGAAAGTAATCAGCTGAGAACAGAAATCCGGAAGTGAGACAGGCAAAGGTTGGGGGAAGAATAGAGCAAGCTCATCGATTTGATTTTAATCAAAGCATTAGAGCAATGTGGAAGGGGCTAGAAAATGTAGGAAAACTTGGCAAACTGTTGAAGGATTTTGAGCCATGGTCTGATTTATATTTAAAATCATTCTGAATACTGTACAGAATTTACTGGAGGTAGCATATATGGCAGTAGAGAAATTTAGGAAACTCAGAAGTCTGCACCAAGAATACTGGTGGCTTAGACTGGGTGGTTAGCAGTGGATATGGTGTCTCAGGGTAGGTGCCTGTCCATGTTTTAGAATTGGAAGATAGAGTGATGGCAGGGGTGACTCAGGTTCTTGGCAGGAAGGAAAGAGTTAAGGTTTCTGTTTGGTGCCTGTTAGATTTCTAAGGGAATCCAGCTTGGAGTCCTGTGTATGACAAATTGGGGGAAGGGACAGGAGATAAACTTTGGAGAGTCAGTTTATGAGTGGAGTTTGGAGTCATCTGACTGAATTAGTGCTTCTCACATTTTTGAATGCATGAATTACCTCAATATGTTAAAATGCAGATTCTGATTCAGTAAGTCAGCATTGGGGCTTGATATTCTGTATTTCCAACAAGCACCTTGGTGAAGCTGCAACTGCTGTTCAGGAGTCTAGATTTTGGGTAGCAACCAAGATCAAGAAGAGAAGAGGAGTTGGCCCCAGGGCACTCCCAACATTTGAAACAGGAACCAGCAAAGGAGCCTTCTGAGAGATCTCAGTGAGATAAACCAGAAATGGTACACCAGAAACAATGAGAAGAAAGTGTTTCAAGAGGGAGAGGTAGCTCACTCAAGCTGTTGAAGTAAGATGAGCACTGAGAATTAACCATTAGTTGGTGAGTTTAATAAGCTGCTCGTTTTGGAGGCCTGCTTAGAGGGTTGGAAGCAGAAGGAGACTGAAGTAGTGACCGCAACTGCTGTATAGACACTCTTTGATGTAAAAAGTGCAACAGTGTTTTCATTTTTTCCACATCTATTTACAAAGCACTGTTCTAAGTACTGGAAATATAGCAATGACTAAAACATAAGTCTAACCTACTGGTGTGTTGATGCTGGAAGCTATGGGGGTAAATGCAGATAGGTTGCTGAAATTGGTATTGAAAAAATGAGTTCCTCTTTCCAGGGGAAGGACTGAGGGGAGGGATGTTAGAAGTCTGTAGGAATTAGAGGTGTGTGTGTGAAGTACCTCCTAGGAAAGTGGGAAAGTGAATGAATGGTCCAGGAACTCCAGTGGGAACTATAGGTAAGCTGAAGGTGTTGGTCATAACTTCAGATGAGTTGAGAACTCATTCTGTAGCCTGGATGCAGGTTTAAAAAAAAGATAAACACACAAAATAACTTAAAAACTCAAAATCTCTACAGTAAGCCAGAAAGAAAAAAAAAAAAAATCCCTGGTCCTTTTTATGTGCCCAGTAGGTGGCTTCCTCTGAGGGCTCTGTCCTCATAAACCCTACCTGGAACTGAGCTAGTCTTCACAGAAGAGTTGGTATAAATAAGCTAGACAGTTCTCTGCTCTTTCTGAACCATGCACTTAAAATTTGATATAATTCAAGATATATTTTAAGAAATATATGCTATTTTGATATTACTTTTACTACTGTTGCCTAAACTCTTTACATCAGAGAAACCACAGCTCCTTTAATATTTCCTGTTTCAGTGTGAGGGAAGTGCTCTGAACCAGAATTCCAGAGATCTTATCCATGGGCCTGGTCAGGTCTCTGTCCTCCTTGGCCTACAGTTTGTTCAGCCAGAAAATGAGTGATTAACATATGGTTGTTCTAAAATGGCCATTTGTGCCACTGAATGTTAGTCTGAGGAGAGTTCTGGTCACAAACTTTCTACTTCAGTAGAAATTTATAAAATGATGGTTCTTAATTGATGTATGTGGTAACTAGACTTTAAAGCAGAATTTGTTAAACTTCAGACACTATAGAAAGATCCTAATGAATTTGGCCATTTCCACATACCATTCTAATCTTATATTTAAAAATATTACTTAATATTTTAAAATTGACTCACTTATTGACAAATTTATTTTGAAAAAGAAGTCTCACTCTTAAGTGACAAATTATCAAAATTATCGTTTTGAGTAAAAGATTTCCTCAAGATATAATGAAAAAAAAACTGATATTAAATTCTAGCTCTACAGTATTGCTTGTGAAAACTGAGTCCAACGACTCAGCTTCCTGAGTATTATTTTTCCTGAGTCTTCATTAGAAGGTTTCGTTTAGTAAATAATATTGGGTAAGGGTAAGAGACATAGACACCAAAGTAACGAAAAGGATTTAAAGAGGATTTCCTTACCATCCTACTCTAGGAAACACTTTAAGCAACAGAAGATTAACCACTGCAATTTCTTGACTATTAGTATAAGACAAAAATATTAACATTTTTTAATTGAAAGTCATATCTAGCTACATGCAGATGGATGTTGCTTCTTAAGGCTTCTGTAAATTATATAAGGTATTGACCAGCATTATCTATATCACTATTACAGTAACTGATATCCTCACCCCATAAGAATTTCTTTTTTTTTTTTTTTTTTTTTTTTTGCGGTACTGGGGATTGAACTCAGAGGCATTCTACCTCCGAGCTATACCCCCAGCCCTATTTTTTATTCTTTATTTTGAAACCGGGTCTCACTAAGTTGCGGAGTGCCTCACTTAGGTAGCTGAGGCTGGCCGCGAACCCGGATCCTCCGGTCTCAGCCTCCCGAATGCTGGGATTAC
>PVLC010001881.1:60442-111283 GCA_004027655.1 Graphiurus murinus | reverse complement strand
AGAATTTCTAGTATTGTCTGTTTTTTGTTGTTTGTTTTTTAATCCAAGAATTAGAAAATAGCCCCTACAGTGACTTTTTTGGGGTTTTTTTTTGTTTTTGGTACTGGGGATTGTATCCAGGGGCATTCTACCTCCTAGCTATACCCCCAGCCCTATTTTTATTCTTTATTTTGAGACAGGGTCTCACTAAAGTTGCGGAGGGCCTCACTAAGTAGCTAAGGCTGTCGGAGAACCTGGTTTGGATCCTCCAGTCTCAACCTCCCAAGTACTGGGATTACAAGTGTGTGCCACCATGCCCAGCCAGTGACTCTGAAAGTTGAGATCAAGTTCCTGGCCAGCCTCATCATGCTTATACTTTGGGACCCGGCATTCCAGACTTGGAAGAAAAAAAAGAAAAATACCAAGAGTTAATACAGGTAACTTTCTCAGTTACCCACTTGCTAGTCGATTCTTAATTTAGCAGTCTCCATCATAAAAGCAAATTTTTTGCAGTACTGGGGGATGAACCCAGGGGCATTCTACCTCCGAGCTATACCCCTATAACGCCCAGTCCTATTTTTTCTTTCTTTTTTTTTTTTTTTTTTTGCGGTACTGGGGATCAAACTCAGGGGTGTTCTACCTCCGAGCTATACCCCCAAGCCCTAATTTTTATTCTTTATTTTGAAACCGAGTCTCACTAAGTTGTGGAGAGCCTCACTAGGTAGCTGAGGCTGGCCGTGAACCCAGATCCTCCGGTCTCAGCCTCCCGAATGCTGGGATTACAAGCGTGCGCCACCACGCCCGGCTCCCAGTCCTATTTTTTATTCTTTATTTTGAAACAGGATCTCACTAAGTTGCAGAGGGCCTCACTAAGTAGCTGAGGCTGGCCGCGAACCTGGATCCTCCAGTCTCAGCCTCCCAAGTACTGGAATTACAAGTGTGCGCCACCACACCCAGCTCTAAAAACAAAATTTTTAATTTCCTTACAAATTGAACAGCAATGTGTTCCTATCTGCCATAAACACTAAACGAATGAGACTTACTATAATGGTATATTGTGGCATTTTGGTTAGTTATGCACTATAAGGACTAAAATAAGCTTTCAAATTTTAAGCTATTGGATAAAAAGCCCTGTCTTCTTAAATAGGTCCTTTAAATGTTTTTGGCATATAGGAGAACATAAACATTTAACATCTTCATCCTTGTGACTCAGCACCTTATACTATACAGTAATATCCTTAAATCTTGCTCCAGAATGGAGGACCATTTGCCTGTATATTTGCTTCAGGCTGGTTTTTAAAATAAATTGGGCCACGGAGTGTGGTGACCCAGTAACTACTACTGGGAGGCTGAAACAGGAGGATTGCAGGTGCAAATCCAGCCTCAGCAACTTTGTAACTTGGTGAGGCTTTCAGCAACCTAGTGAGACTGTGTTTCCAAATAAATAAAATCAGGCTGGGGATATAGCTTGGAGATAGAATGCCTCTAGGTTCAATTCCCAGTACAAAAAAATAAATAAAAATAAATTGGACTGCTTTAATTTTTTTTATTATTATTATTCTGAAACCGTCTGCCTAGTAGTTTGTATCCTTTTAGTTTACTGTGTATGGGGAAGGCATTTGGTCAAATTTATATCTAGTTTAAGAATAAATAGATCCTAAGAGGATCTAGTGCTTGAGCTTCAATGTATAGCTTTGGTTTTTTAAATATGTGGATTTATTTATTTTTTGGTCTGATTCGTGCTTCTTTTCAGAGAGCAGTGTTTTGCTATATACTTATTTTGAACAACAGTCTAATTACTTTGACCAGAGGCCTTAACTTCTTTATATAGTACACTAATCTTAGAAACTTCCCACATAGAAACACAGGTGTAGACCAGCTGGCTAGTTTTCTTTCCCAGTGTTCAGGTATTTAGGTTTTACATTAGATTAGTAATATGGAATCATACTGTCAGTGGGAAATAATTATTTTGGTTCTGAGAAGAACTTGCTTTACCAAATATGGAAAATGGTAGCATGTAGCACTTCCACGCCTTTTTGTTGTTGTTTTTAATTTTTGTTTCTGGGGATTGAACCCAGAGGCATTCTACCTTGGAGCTACATCCTTAGCCCTTTTTATTTGTGTTTGTTTGTTTGTTTGTTTTTTCGGTACTGGGGATTGGACCCAGGGGCATTCTACCTCTAAGCTACACCCTCAGTCCCATTTTTTATTCTTTATTTTGAAACAGGGTCTCACTAAGTTGCAGAGGGTCTCACTAAGTAGCTGAGGCTGGACATGAACCCGGATCCACCGGTTTCAGTCTCCCAAGTACTGGGATTACAAGCATGTGCCACCATGCCCGGCTTTCTGTGTGTTATTTTGAAGCAGGGTCTTGCTAAGTTGCTGAGGCTAGCCTTGAACCTGTGATCCTATTGTCTTAGCCTCCCAACTACTGGGATTACAGGCCTGCACACCTGGCCCGAGCCTTTAAAAAGAACTTTTATTACCTTTTTCGATGCCTTCCTGAAACATAACACCCCCCAAATATCAGAAATTTTCTCCTATAATCTTTAGAGCACATTTTGCTTTTTAGTTACAAAGTTTGTTTCCCATTAATTTGGAAACAAAAAATCTCATAGATTAAGAAAAATAATTGTAAAATATTGTAGCAAAATAATGACTGGAAAGATCGTCAGTTTTTACAAGTATAGTTTTGGCTTTAATTTATATGAGTATTGCATGGTGTATCTTCTGCAACTATATTAATGTTACTTTGGAGTAATTCTGACTAAATTTATAGGTGTGACCTAATGGAATTGACAATCGGCACTTTTCTAATGGCACAGTGAAAAATAAGGAAACTTTCCCATGTCTAGTTAAAAAAGAAAAAAAGATAAAGGCATCTTAGTGTTTTCTTAAGTTTTCACTGTATTAAAATTCATTCTTAAATTTCCTTTCCCAGTAGTACAGTAAGTGCTTAATTATCTGGAATTAAGGGTTGTTGTGTTTTTGGTTTTTGGTGTTTTTTTTTTTGTTTTTTTTTTTTTTGGTCACATTCATGTTATTTGGAGGTCAAAAAAATGACTTTTCATCTTTTTAAGTTAAAAAGCATGGATTTAGAATCTTAGTAAAGCACTTTTACAAAAGGACTTTATGTGTAAGTTTGCAGTACCTGCTTAAGTATCTTAACAAGTAGCTGATCTAGTAGGTTGCAAATAGTAGCTGAAGTTAGATTTTTATACTAGTTTACATCCAGAATTAAGGTAGGTGATTTGCTGTTTTGTTTTTACTTGATACTTACATTTTTGTTTCATTATGCTCCACTGAGGTCTGCTCTACCGTGGGATCAAGGGAAGGAAATCTTATGTTATGAAAGGGAATTTTGCCATACACAATCATTTGTAAATAATCCCCAAGTGTGAACTGGGTGTCATTTGTTTCTTTGACATATTTTCCCATGTAGAACTACCTCATCCTGACTTTTGACATTGATTTGGCAATTCAGGCAACTTAAGTAGAATGTGAAAAACGAATTTGCAAAAGCATGCCACACAGAACTAGAAGAGTGTACCTGTGAGAACTAGGCAACATCCTCTGGGGTTAGATTATACTCCAAATCAGTTTTCCAAAGTGTTCCCTGGGTCAGGAGTGCTAACCTGCCCAAGAAAGCTGGGATACTTTTCTTATTATATGCCTCCTCTTGGGGACTTAGATGGTACATACATGTTAGAGGTTCTGAAAAAGACCACCATATTTTCCCCTATAAGATCTATTAAATATTGAGCTTGATAATGTGCTCAATTATACCATGATCCATCAATCATTCAAATACATTAAGTTATATTGTGTAGGAAGTTACATCCCAACTCCTCACTTTCCTGTATCCCAAGTCTTGATGCCATTTGAACCATTGCATAAAGGTATCAGTCAGGGCTAAGGACCTGTACCTCCTTTCTTTTTGAGAGTGATAATTGAGTGTACATGTTTAAATGGATTATATGTGTTTCAAGCCTTCCTAAACAATTTTGAGTATATGTATGTGTGGTACTGGGAATTGACCCAAAGACAATCTGAGTTACGTCCCCAGCCCTGTTTTATTTTTGTTATTTACTCTATGCAGAACTAAGAATTGAACCCAGAGACATTTTACTTCTGAGCTACACCCCTAGCCTTTTTTTTTTTTAATCAGTGCATTGTAGTCATACATCTTTATGAGATACAGGATGGTAGAGGCATGCGTGTACACATCACTCATTTAGCTCCCAGTCCTATTTTATTTTATTTATTTATTTATTTATTTATTTATTTATTTATTTATTTATTTATTTATTTATTTATTTTGGTACTGGGGATTGAACTCAGGAGCATTCTACCCCTGAGCTATACCCCCAGCCCTATTTTTTAGTCTTTATTTTGAAACAGGGTCTCACTAAGTTGCGGAGTACCTCACTAGGTAGCTGAGGCTGGCCACAAACCCGGATCCTCCAGTCTCAGCCTCCCAAATGCTGGAATTACAAGCATATGCCACCACACGCGGCCCTATTTTATTTTAAAACATGGTCTCACTAAGTTGCTCAGGCTGGCAGTGAACCTGTGATCCTCCTGTCTCCACCTCCCAAGTACTGGGATTACAAGCATGTTCCACCACGCCCAGCTTTGTGTGTGTGTGGGGGGGGGGGGTACCGGAGACTGAACCCAGCCCTATTTTATCTTTATTTAATTATTTATTTATTTTTAAACAGGGTCTCGCTGTGTTTTAAACAGGTTCGTGGCCAGCCTCAGCAATTTAGTGAGGCCCTCTGCAACTAAGACCATTCTGTTTCAAGATAAAAGAATAAAGTCAGGCTGGGGGTATAGTTCCTAGGTAGAATGTCCCTGAGTTCTATCCCTAGAACCACAAAAATAGATAATAAATAAACAAACAGGATCTCACTAAGTTGCAGAGGGCCTCACTAAGTAGCTGAGAACCTGCTATCCTCCCATCTCAGCCTCCCAAGTACTAGGATTACAAGCGTGCACCACCATGCCTGGTGTATTTTTTTTGTTTTTGAAACAGGGTCTTGCCAAATTGCTAAGGCTGTTCTCAAACCTGCAATCCTCTTGTCTCAGCCTCCCAAGTATAGGGATTACAAATGTGCACCACTCCACCCAGCTCGCTAAACAAATTTGATGAAACAAATGGCAATACTGTTCAAATAAGAATTGTGTGTACTACCACCTCAACCTGAACACTAACTTGTTCAGCTTATTTTTTCTTTTTCTTCTTCTTTTTTTTTTTCTTTTTTTGGTAAAGTTGGCCTAGATTACATGCATGGACAACTCTAGCCTTCATGTCTGACCAGAAAAATTTCAGAAGGGACCACTGTTAATCTTGTGCCCATTTCTGGGAAAACATGGACTACAAAAGACAAGAATCTTAATTCAAGCCACATCTTATTACAATATAGGCCAAGTAGATGCCGTGAGAAGTGACCATTAGGCAACAATCTTGTGCTCCCAGTGAGCTCTGAAGTTTATTAGAATTAAATGTCATGATGTCCTCTGGCTTTGAAACCTGTAAAGAGCAACTAGATTATTCCTTGGATATCCTCATTGTTACTTAGTAATTAATATGATTTGTTTCTGTAAAATGCATTTACTGGAAAGTCATATTTGCTAAACCAATGTCACGGTCAACAATTTCTATGAAAGGATCAGAAAATACTCTGTATATAGAACTAAAACCGGAATTGTGTAGAAGGCACAAGACCTCTGTAGAAAAGGGATAGCTGATTGCCCAAGAGTTAGGATTCCAGACAGAGTCACCAATGAGGCTGTAAATTTGCCATTTCTAGCACAGGCTAGTGAAAGAGAGGAAAATCTGTCAGTTTGTTTCTTTTAATTAGGGTCTTGAGGAAGGTCAATAGTTATGAAGGCTAAGATAATTAACTTATTCCTGGAACTACACCTTTATGTTAAAGCAATATTTGATTTACTAGTATCTACATACTGAAAGGTAATAGGTGTCTTGTCCAGCTGTACATATTTGTTTGTTAAAGCTATTTGTGAGTACTTGGGAGGCTGAGACAAGAGGACTGCAAGTTTGACGACAGTCTCAGCAAGCAGTGAGATTCTCATCAACCTAGCGAGACTCTGTTTCAAAAAAAAAAAATAGGGCTGGGGTATATCTCAGAGGTAGAATGCCCCCATACTTTGATCCCCAGCAACACATACACCAAAAGGTGTGTGTGTGTGTGTGTGTTGCTGGGGATTGAACTCAGGGACATTCTACCTATGAGCTACACCCCCAGCCCTATTTTTTAAATTATTTTTAAAATTTATTATTTTATTTTATTTTTTACTGCACTGGGGAATTGAACTCAGGGGCATTCTACCTCTGAGCTACACCCCAAGTCCTATTCTTTATTTTTTATTTTGAAACAGGGTCTCTCTAAATTGAGAGGGGCCTCATTAAGTAGCTGAGGATGGCTGCACACCTGTGATCCTCCTGTCTCAGCATCCCATTTAAATACTGGGATTACAAGTGTGCGCCACCATGCCTGGCTTATCTTTTTTATTTTGAAATAGGGTCTTACTAAGTTGCTAAGAGCCTCACTATGTTGCTGAGGCTGTCCTCGAACCTGCAATACTCCTATCTCAGCCTTCCAAGTTTAGGATTACCGATGTAGGCCATCACACCTGACTGTTAAAGCTATTTGAGAATAGTTTGATGTTTATTCTGGAAAGAATAAAAGATCAAGTCCAAATGATGATATACAAAGGGAGAATTTCCCTTTTCATATTCATCCTCTCATTTAAGAAAAGACAAAGCTCCCATCCTACTTGGCGAGGCCCTTACTATGATGTGTGCTTCAGGCTTTGCAAACTGCTTGTGTGCTATAAATTCTAAAACAATGAAAACCAGCTTTTCACTCTCATTCCTTCATTATAGTCTTGAATGCCATGCTATATTAGAGAGCAACCCATTTAGTTGCCTCAGTTTAATTGGGGGGGGGGGTACAGGGAGGAGGTTGCTGCTGGGATTGCCAGCCTCTGCCTTGGGTTTGAAAAGCTTCTGGGGCACCATAGGAAACATGTGAAATCATGATACTGGGAAACCTTTTTTCAAAGTTCCATAAAGCTCACACACAAATCTTTGTCAAGGTTTTGAGAAAATAAGTTTTATTTATTTTTAACAATTATCAATATTTGTGATATTTTGATCAATTGTGGACTTGATTTTAATACTAACTCAATTCAGAAGTGTTTAACTTAGATATACATAGCTTGGATGAGGAGAAGTATAACAGGGTAATCAAATGATCCTAAAGCATAAAAGTGCATCATTAGGATACTATTTTGTAGGCAAAGTGGAAGGGAAATACAGTTTTGGGGGAAACACAACATCAAAGTTTTACTTGTAAGTGCTTTAAAAGATATATGGTATAAATTTCATATTTCATTGGATATCTTTGATATAATTTGTTTGCTTCATTTTAAAATGAGAGTATAGATAATATGCCAGAAATTATATTCTTTGTATTCATATATGCTTATAATGAAACATTAATGTGTGAGGGGTACATAGTTTAAAAAAAATTTTTTTAGAGCCGGGCGTGGTGGCGCACGCTTGTAATCCCAGCATTCGGGAGGCTGAGACCAAAGGATCCGGGTTCAAGGCCAGCCTCAGCTACCTAGTGAGGCACTCTGAAACTTAGAGAGACCTGGTTTCAAAATAAAGAATAAAAAATAGGGCTGGAGGTGTAGCTCGGAGGTAGAATGCCCCTGAGTTCAATCCCCAGTACTGCAAAAAAAAAAAAAAAATTTTTTTTAGGAGATGTGAGAGCAAAAACAGTAGAAATAATTTGTTTAATACTGTGGCCTGGACTATCACTTTAAGTGGTGTGTCCCATGTCAGCCATCCACTTCCATGGTGCTACATTAGACTTGCAACTGCCAAGATCTTTGCCTACCACAAAAATTCAATTCTCAATTTTAAGCATCCTACTCTCTTACCAACCCCTCCAAGTGTGCTAGCTTACTCCCTCCTCACACTTACTGAACAGTTCGCCAGCACCACCAAAGCCTTCAAAATATTCCCACCAAGTCTTATCACCCTTTTATCACCCCCCTCCCCCTATGTTGGCTTTATTGTTTGTTTGCTGTACTTGAGGTTGAACCCAGGACCTCGCTCCTGCTAGGCAAGGGCTCTACCACTGATCTACAGCCCCCAACATTTTTATTTTATTTTGCAACAGGGTGTTGCCAAGTTGCCCAGACTGGCCTTGAACTTTCGACCCTCCTCGGGCCTCAACCTCCTGAGTAGCTGGGATTACAGGCTTGTGCCACTGCACCCAGCCTCAGGTTGTCTTTTGTCTCTGCCCAAGCCATATTCCAGGGCTTATGACCACTCACTTGCATACATTCTCAACTCTCACTCCTTTCCCTCCCTCTACCCTGTTGAAATCCAACCAGCAGCCTCCTCAGCAGCTGCAGCTAGGTAGCTGGAAAATGGCTAGAGAAGTACACCAATGTGCTGACCACACTTTTTTTCCCGTTCATGACTAACCTTAAGCAGGTCCTTAAAGTTGCCCGACAGTCCTACTTGTGTGTGTTTCTGGGGATTGAACCCAGAAGCATTCTACTGCTGAGCTACACACCCAGCCTTTTTGTTTGCTTTGTTTTGAAACTGCATCTAGCTAAGTTGTTAAGGCTGGTCTTGGACCTGAGATTCTCCTGTCTTGACCTCCCACATACTGGGATTACAGACATATGCCACCATGTCCAGCCCTACTACATTTTTAAAGTCAATTCACTCTTTCACTCTCTGAAACCACTATTGTACTTTTTCTTTGTTCTTCAAGCCTCCAGTATTCCTCCTTCCTCCACATTCACAAGGCAATTAATTCTGTTTCACTCTAAACAACAACAAAGTTCATCAGAGTGCTCTACCTGCTATTTCACCAGAACTAGAGGCCTACCTGCCTTCCATTCCTTCCTGATAGATGGTTGTCTTTTTCAGGGCTGACCCTTTTACTTGTGCATGGGGACTTTGTTCCTGAAATTATTCTCTCTTGCTGAATTATCCAGTTTTCCCCCTCCATTAGACTTTTCTGCTGATAAAAATGCAATATGATATTTCCAATCTTAAAAACAAGAAAGAAAAACCAATGATGGCAATAGCCTTATATCCTCTACGAACTAGTGTCTCTATATGTGTTCACCTCAATGGAGAAATTCCTCAAAAGGGTTGTCTATTTTTGTCTCTATTTTCCTTCCATTCTTCCCAGAATGGCTTTGTCTCCAGCACTCTACTCCAGTGAAGCTGCCTTCTCATTATTAAAATTTGATTGTCGATTCTCTGTCATTGTCTTTTCCTGCTAGCACTACTTTTTTTTTTTTTTTTTTTTTTGCTGTACTGGGGATTGAGCCCAGGGGCATTCTACCTCTGAGCTACACCTCTAGCCCTATTTTTTATTCTTTATTTTGAAACAGGGTCTCACTAAGTTGTGGAGGGCTTCGCTAAATAGCAGAGGCTGGCCCACGAACCCAGATCCTCCTGTCTCAGCTTCAAGTACTGGGATTACAAGAGTGTACCACCACATCTGGCTTGATTACTCTTTCTAAAAATGCTCTTTTACTTCTCCTCCTGGGTACAAAGTGCTCTGGAGTGTCCTCCAATTTCACACAGTAGCTTCTCATTCAGCTTTGCTGAATCTGCTCCCTCTTCCTGTCCCCCCAATACTGGAGTGTCCTAGGCTAAGACCTCAAAAGTCTTTAGACTCTAGTCATTCCCTGGGGAATCTCTTCTTGTTTAATGACTTCAAACACCTTTCATACTCTGATGACTCCCAAAGGTGTATCAGCAACCCAAACCTCATATCTAGACTCACATACTCTACTGGCCTCAGCAGTTCCCTTTGTGTGTCTAATGGATATCTCAAACTTAGCTCTTAATTTTTATATTTCTTATCCTAAACACAAACCTATATTTTCTTTTATTTCTTTTCCTGGTAGATGGCAGTTACGTCTTTTAGCTTCTTAGGCTAAAAATCTTTACTCTTATACTCCCAAACCAAGTTGTCTGCAAAGTCTGTCAATTTGGCCTTCAAAATACTTTCAGCAGAGCCAGGCGTGGCAAGGCATGCCTGCAATCCCAGTACTTGGGAGGCTGAAACAGGAGGATCACAGGTGAGAGAGCAGCCTCAGTAACTTAGTGAGACTCTCAGCAACCTAGCAAGACCCGACTTCAAAATAAAAAATAAAAAGAATTGGGAGGGTATAGCTTGGAAGTAGAATGCCTCTGGCTTCAATCCCCAGTACTCACCTCCACAAAAAATTTACAGAATAACAAAAAATCCTTCAGCAACCTATGGCTCTGCTCGTCCTTGCCTCATCTAGACCGTTTCCTCTGTTGGACTGTTGTAATAGCCTCCTAGTCAAACTTCCTGTTTCCACCTTTGCCCCTTATGTTTATTGCCCACAGATTAGCTAAAGAGATTCGAGCAAATCAGTGTCTCCTCTGTCTAAAGTCCTCCCATGGCTTTCCACCTGATAGTCCTATTCAAAGGCCTAGTAATGGCTTGAAAGGCCCCACTTAACCAGGCTCTCAGCTCTGACTTCTAGCCTCTCCATTTCCTCATTCTGTCCCAACCACATCGGCTACCTTGGTGCTCAAGATCACCAGGCCTCCCAAGTACTGGCTCTCTAGCCTCAGGCCTTCTCACGTACTCTTCCTCTCCTTGCCCTGCTTTCCTTTCAGATTTCTATTTCACTTGTTCCCTCTGGCATGTAGCTGTTCTACAAATACTACTTTATGCTCCAGAATACCCTATGTTCCGACCCATCAAAACTACTTTCTTCTGGGTTAAGGTCAATCTGTGAAACTCTAACCAAAGTATGGTTATATGAATTCAACCTCCTCAGAGAATATTAATATTGCCAGTTCAGCTAAGGTGATATGAATCCAAACAGATCTTAAATTTGTATAAAGAGAGTGTACAAGGACATAAATAAAAAAGAAAGAACCCTGATGAAAAGAGAAAACATTCCGATGACATTATCTACTCCTTTACCTTTTTATATATGTATATAGTTTCTCCTTATTTGACTGCCTCCTCTCTCTAAAATGTAAGCTCCTTGAGAGCAGGAACTGTGTGTTTTTTTCACAGCTGCATTTTCAGTGCTAGAATAGCACTGACATAATATGACCTTAATAAATATTTTTTGGATGAACATTATGATACTTTTGTTAATCCATCCCAGTGTCTTTGGTCTTTAAGTGTATCATCTCTTCTCACTCGGCCTGTTTTCTTAGGATAAAGATGTTAAGTGGCCTAGGTTCTTGTACAATATTACTATGCAATACTGAATTATTCTGCTAGGGGTCACTTGTCAGGGCATCATGGGAGCATTTACCTGTGGTGCTCTTTCTTTAAATTTAAAAGCTAGCCGGGCATGGTGGCGCATGCCTGTAATCCCAGTACTTGGGAGGCTGAGACAGGAGGATAGCAGGTTTGAAGTCAGCCTTAGTTTAGTAAGGCTCTCAGCAACTTAGCGAGATCCTGTTTCCAAATAAAACATAGGGCTGGGGATGTAGCCTGGAGTTAGAAGACCCCTAGGTTCCACCCCCAGTACCACAATATAAATAAATAAATAAATAAATAAATAAATAAATAAATAAATAAATAAATAGCTGGGTGTGGTGGCACACACTTGTAATCCTCCCATTTGGGAGGCTGAGACCAGAGGATCCAGGTTCACAGCCAGCCTCAGGTGCTTTGTGAGGCACTCCACAACTTAGTGAGACCCTGTTTCAAAATAAAGAATATAAAATAGGGCTGGGGCTGTAGCTCAGAGGTAGAATGCCCCCGGGTTCCATCCCCCAGTACTGCAAAAAATAAATAATAAATTTAAAGGCTGATTCCTTTAGTTCAAGTAGAAAACAAACAAACAGCAACAAAAACACTTTTTGTTCCAAAGCAGGAAGTAAAATTTGATATTAAGTAGTGGAAATGAGAAATTAATTTTAACCATGCTGGGTTCTTCAAGTATAGTCTTAGTACACAACTGTTATGGAGGCCTTAAATAGACAATCGCCACAAAATCCCAATTGTCTATTGGTGTGAATAAAGGAAGACAAGGCTCTCTGAAGTTTTCCTTGAGCTCTACTATGACCTCAGAAACACATTTGTCAGATTCTATAATGGCCAACGATTGCCACTTATCCAGAAAGACGAGGGGTCAGCTTGTTACCCATGATTTTCAGTGCCAAGTTGTAGACAATCATCCCCTTATATCCAGAGAGTAAGTAAAACTACTACTTTAAACAGGGAGGATCTTTCCCAGAGGCTGTCTCAGTACATGTACAAATGCTTCCTCTTCCTGAGTGTTGTTCTCCACCTAAAGAAATGAAGTCAAACAGCAAATGTGCAAGGTCCTAGACAGATTCAAAGAAATATTCAAAATGCTACATCCCAAGAAGATATCGAATGGCCACAGTCTTGTATAATTCAGAGGGAGGGAGGTGTAGGAATAACAAATATCTGACAAGAATGCTGCTAGCTAGGTACCCAGGCCAGACATAACATTTTTTTTTTTTAAGTACAGGACTTTAAGAAGTCATTATCAATTGATTGGTGTTAACACTGAAAACAAACCTATTTGCTATTGTAGTTTGAAGGGAGCCTTAAAAATTCATCACAGGAAGGGATTCTTCTTTCTGATTGTAATTCTATGAAGATAAGTTTTGCAAAAGAGTTAAACAAGTTATAGGTCCACTTGTCACAGACCAGGTTAAACAGGATTTATCTTCCTGCTTGCTGGATTCCAAACCTGGGTGTTTTTTCCTTTCTTGGAAGTAACTTGAAATTTTGGGGCTACTTTGGGTTCAGAATATAGAGATCAGCACTTCTGAATTAAATCTCATGTTAAGCATGTAACACAGGCTCACAGCCAACAAACTGTAATGGGAGGGAAATGTAGGAATTATCTCTAGTCATTATTTTGCCCTCATCAAGAGTTGATGTTCACCAGGCATTATAGTACATGCCTGTAATCCAGTACTTGGGAAGCTGGAAGGAGGATCACAGGTTAGAGGCCAGTCTCAGCAATTTAGTGAAACTCACAGCAACCTAGGGAGACCCTATTTCAAAACAACATAAATAAATAAATAAATAAATAAATAAATAAATAAATAAATAAATAAATAAATAGAGCTGGCTGTAGCTCAGAGGTGGAATGTCTCTGGTTTCAACCCCCAGTAACCTCCCCACCCACACACAAAGAGTTGGTATTCTTGTATGTCCCTACCACTCTGAACTTCATTATGATGTGTGATTACAATGCACTAATAAAAATATATTAAAAAAAACAGTTGGTATTCTTAAAACCTAATGGTGACAAGACATTATTATTAAGTTTTGCTTTTGTACTAACTTCTAAAATGCCTCCCAGTGTCCTTAACTTTATTGTACTTGACAGTATTGTCATTTCTCTAAACTGTTTGATTTTTATCTTGGTTGAAGTTGCTCTCTCTTCATTTGCTTTTAATTTCTTGGATCCCCTTCTTCTTTGCATTAGTTTCTCTTTTTTCTCTGGCTTGTTTACTGGAATGCCTCCGGATGTTCAGAAGCCTTGGCCTTCTATTGCTCTCCACACTTTCTTTTGAGATCACAATCCTTAAGACTTCAACCATCACCTTGCAAATCTACATCACCAGTCCTTAACTGAGGCCCAAGCTTTCTCAGTTCAGCATGCACCAGCTGGTTCCCCTTGGATGGCCCAGTGTCAGCTCACATCAACACATCTTCTTGCTGACTGGCCCAGTTCTAATCCAAGTAGCAAGATTCCTGGGCTACAGATATAAAGCCATGCTCTCAGAAACTTAATAATAATAATAATAATAATAATAATAATAAGAAGAAGAAGAAGAAGAAGAAGTCATATTGTGATCTGCATTTGACTATCTCCTGCTTCTTATTTCTCTGTTAGTTTCAGCTTGGATGGGAAAACAGAGATATTTATTCATCCCCTAAGACTTCCATACTTAGTTAATAATTAGTTCTCAATAAACAGTTGTTGAGCAACTAAAAGACTTTTCCATTGTACACAATCTCCTCATCCCATTTTATTTGGCTTGGTCAAGGAGAGGCCCCATTCACATTGCAGTCTGAAAAGCCATATGGCAAGCTGTTGCCTGGAGTGGTCTGGGAGACAGAAGAAGCCAGTCGGTAGGCTTGCCTGATTTCTCACACACCCGGGTCCCAGAAGTCAGGGTCTCTAACATAGGTGAGATGACACTAGGGTAGAACTTTCCTAAGGGACACACCATTCTTGTCCTAATTCAGGCAGCATGTCTTACCTCATCTAGTATAAAACAACTCTAGAATAACTTCTACCCGTTCATGAACTGCCTTTCAAAATTTTATTTCATTTTGGATAAAGCCTTCCTTATTTTCTTGTCTCTTTAAGGAGAAACCAATAAACACCAAGTTTTTACTGAGAGCTATTTAAAATTTTCCATTTTCTATTTTACATCATTTTCTAGTTGTCTTTTCTTCAATTTTCCTATTTTAAGGAGTCTAAAAAGCTGAAATCATACCGGGGATCCAGTTGAAATCATGGAGGAGAGGGATTCAGAGAGGTTCATTTACTCCAGAGGTCCGTCCACATGAGCCCGGGGCTCCCAGAACCAGGCTGAAGGTTTGATTTCACCTTTGTTGAAGCCATGCTCTCTTCGTTTTCTTTTAACTCCTCTGATTCTTTTATTTGCATTAGTCCTTCTTCTTTCTCTGGAATATACCTGATGTTTAGCCTTGGCCTTCTTTTGTTCTCCACACATTCTTTGGAGATCTCAATCCTTAAGGCTTCACCCATCCCCTTGCAAATCTCCATCACCAGTTGTTGGCTGGAGGCCCACACTTTCTCAGTACAGTTGCACTAGCTGGTTCCACTTGGATGGCCCGGTATCAGCTCCTGCAGGCCACAGATACAGATACAGAATCCTGTCTCTAACAACTTTCTCTCAAAAACTCTCTCAGTTGTATGAACCACATATCTGAGGGACCCAATATAAAGAATTGACTTGATGTGGATCTGTATCCAGTGACAGAGGATGGTCATTTGATCCTGGTCCTCAAGGTGTGAACAGTGCTGTAATTCTTCTGTCACTCCCAAATTTGTTTCCTTCCTAAATTTTGGGGGGGTTTTTGTTGTTGTTTTTCAGTACTGGGGATTAAACCCAGGGGCATTCTACCTCTGAGCCTCACCACCAGCCCTATTTTTTATTATTTATTTCAAAACAGTCTCACTAAGTAGCTGAGGCTGGCCGTGAACCTGCGATCCTCCTCTCTCAGCCTCCCAAGTAATTGAGATTACAATTGTGCGCCACCACGCCCAGCTTCTAAATTTGGAATAATCCCCTCACTGATTCCATGCAATAACACATGACAGATCTGGCTCTTGGAGTCTCACTTTCCAAGGGATTTAAAATTCTCAGGACAGAATTTTGAGGACGTTACATGGTTGTTGCAGAAATTTTGACAGGAAGACCCACTGTTGGAGTCGTTATCAATTTGAGGGGGTTTGGAATGTTTATCCACCTGATAAAAAGCATTCCAAGAGGAACTGGAAATTTTATTTACATGATGCCAAAGTATCACTTCAGACATTATTGACTAACTTCAAAAGGGAATGTACCAGGCCAGCGGAGTGATCTACCTGTCGGCACCAAGCAAACAAATCATTAGTAATAGATAGCTTACCATGATGTACCTTGTGTCATGATGCAACCAGAAATACCCAACATTAGGTATGAATATTTTGCCAAAAATATTTAACCTGTGTCAAATCAGACTTCTCTAGATCTAACATCTAGAAGGGAGAGAACAAGTTAAATTACAACATGAGGAAACAGAAAAATCTAAAAGGTGTAACAACTAGTATGAATGTTCAAAAATCAATATTGGTGGGGGGAGGGTATTCTGGTTTTAATAAGATATACTCAAATGCAGTGTGTGGAGTTTGATGAGATTCTTGCTTGACTAAAAACAGCTATAAAAGGCATTTTGGGGGTCTGGGGGTGTAGCTCAGTGGTAGAACACTCGCCTGGCATGTACAAGGTCCTCAGTTCAATCTGTAGCACCACAAAAACAACAACAAAAAGATATATTTGGAATAGATGGGAAAAATTTGACCATGACTAGATATTAGGGGATATTATGAAATTATTGTTAATGTTCTTTTTTTTTTTTTTTTTTTTTGCGGTACTGGGGATTGAACTCAGGGGCATTCTACTTCTGAGCTATACCCCCAGCCCTATTTTTTATTCTTTATTTGGAAACAGGGTCTCACTAAGTTGTGGAGGGCCTCACTAGGAAGCTGAGGCTGGACTCGAAACCGGATCCTCCGGTCTCAGCCTCCCGAATGCTGGCATTACAAGCGTGTGCCACCACGCCCGGCTGTTAATGTTCTTTTTTTTTTGCAGTACTGGGGATTGAACTCAGGGGCGTTCTACCTCCGAGCTATACCCCCAGCCCTATTTTTTATTCTTTATTTTGAAACCGAGTGTCACTAAGTTGCGGAGTGCCTCACTAGGTAGCTGAGGCTGGCCGCGAACCCGGATCCTCCGGTCTCAGCCTCCCGAATGCTGGGATTACAAGCGTGGGCCACCACGTCCAGCTGTTAATGTTCTTAAATGTGATAATAGTGTCTTGATTACATGGCAGAATGTCCTTACAGGTGGAAAATGCATGCTGAAGTATTTAGGTGTGAAATTTCATGATATCTGCAACTTATTTTCAAATAGTTCAAGGCAATAACAACAAAAATAAGTCAAACATACACATATAAACAAATATGATCATTATTTGACCTAGGTAGAGTTCAACATTAAAGATAGTTATTAGACTATCCTTTAAAAATTTTCACATATATATGAAATATTTTGTAATAAAAAGTTGGAGGAGAAAAGTTTGTAAAATGGAACCAAAAACATGCCTTCAGTTGTCTGGGATAACTTTCCAGAAAGACACACTTTCCTTCCCAGCATAGTCAAATCTTGTGTATTTGTTTGTGCATGTGATCTTATTCACAGTGGACCATGAACACTACAGTCCCATAGTGGGTCTTATACAGCACAGACGCCAGTGATAGGATTCCAAGGCCCTTCCTGTGTAAATACATTCATTTCATGGGGCAAAAGGAGCTCTCTCAATTGAAGTGCGAATAATAAGAACCAGTATACAGTTGTGATTTATGTAGTGTTTGTGTATGTGTGTGTTGGGGGGTGGTGTACTAGGGATTGAACCCAAGGGCATTCTACCTCTGAGATACACCTCCACCTCCAGCCTATTAATTAATTAATTTATTTATTTATTTTTATTTATAGTGGTGATTGAACCCAAGGGCATTCTACCTCTGAGCTATACCCTCAGCCCTATTTTTTAGTTTTTATTTTGAAGCAGGGTCTCACTAAGTTGCAGAAGGCTTTACCAAGTTGCTGAGGCTGACTGTGAACCTCAGCCTCTCAAGCACTGGGACTACAGGCATGTGCCACCATGCCCAGCCTACATGCATATATATATATATATATATATATAGTGATTGCTAAGTCATCACCTTTGGAAATGATGAAAATGTGGCTTCAAAAAAATGTGGCTTCAAACTTTTGAAAAATAGTATTGCATTGTCAGATAGAATGCTCTGAAACAGTTTCTGTTCTGTTTTGCAGACTACCATTTGTATGAGCTTCCTAGCTCAGAAGCCTCTGGATTTTTGAAGACAAGGGAAAGATACTAGAAATTGACAGATGATCCCTTCATCCAGGACAAGGGCTTACCCTCTTGATATAAAGGGAAGAATCTGAGCCAGACTTGGGAGGCTGAGACAGGAGGATCACAGGTTGGAGACCAGCCTCAGCAATTTAGCAAGACCCTCAGCAACTTAGAGAGACCCTGTTTTAAAAAAAAAGCAGGGAGGACTGAGGGTAGTTTTGAGGTAGAATGTTCCTGAGTTCAATCTTCAGTGCCAAAAAAAAAAAGGAAAAAGGAATCTGCTTTTGAGTGTCTGCATTCTCCCTTGCTGGGCCCATAGAACTCACCGGGTGTGATTCTGTGTGGATTGCCCAGAAGCTGACCCTAAACCCACCCAGAAGCCAGGAATCCTTGGGAATGGTACTCACTCAGTAAAGGAATTCTGTGGAATAAGGAACCCTTGTGATTACTCAGCTGGAAGACAAACAAAACCTAAATGGCCTGAAAGTAACTGCGACCTTTCTCCAAAGATAGATGAATTTTTGCTGCTGGTATCAGTGGCAGGCTACATCTCAGAGGAGAAGAATTCCACCGAAAATTCCTGGTTGGTGTTTTCCTTATTCTGCTCTGCTGCAATAGGCTGTGACCCCTAAAGACCTACTGTAACTCTGAGAAAAGCAGGTTCTCAGTAGAAGAGGAGAGCTGACTTGTACTTTCTGCTTATAGTGTAATTCATTCTCTTTTATACCATGTTGTCCTCCCAAAATGTTTCCTGAAGAGCCATTAATACACTATAATTATAGAATATAACAGAACAGAGAGACAAGAAGAATTCAAGGAAGCAGCCCGACGTTGACAAGGAAGACTGCAGTCAAACAATTTCTTTGCACCTACTCCTTTGGTTTAATCATGTCTCTTCCTTCATGTTGCTGCTGATACTTTAGTTCAACCAGCCTGATTCCAGTTTTAAAAAAATAATTCTAGCTGGGCATTGTGGTGCAGGCTTGTAATCCCGGTACTTGGGAGGCCAAGATAGGTTCATGGCCAGCCTCAGCAATTTAGTGAGGTCTTCCTACCCTATTTCAAAATAAAAAATAAAAGAGAGCTGGGGGCATAGCTCTGAGGTAGAACAAACCTGAGTTCAATCCTTAGTACCATACACACAACAAAAATTCTACTAGGCATAGTGGCACATGCCTGTAATCCCAGTACTTAAGAGACTGAGACAGGAGGATCAAAGGTTCGAGGCCAGTTGCAGCAATTTAGCAAATCCTTCCACAACTTAGTGAGAACATTTCAACAAAATAAAAAATAAAAATGGCTGGGATGTAGCTTGGAGGTAGAATGTCCCTGAGTTCAATCCTTAGTACAAAAAAAAAAAAAAGTTCTATGTGCCACTTACAACATGTGGTTTCTTCCCCCTCTTCTCCTTTTTTTTGGTATGTGAGTTGGAATTGCTTTTGGCGAGACTGCCCAGTAAAACATTCCTGGTAGAAAGCACAGTTGCACCCCTCGGTCTCCACAGAGACTGGTTCCAGGACTCCTGCAAATATCCAAATCCTCAATTTACATATAACTTTGCATATTGTCATAAGAGAGTGAAGTCTAAATAAATGGCCAAACCATGGTGCTTTTGTATTTTTAGACAAAGAACAATAAATTTATGCAGGAATGACAGAACAAACAGATATCTGGGCCAGGGCAGTAAATTCTAGGACTGTTACTAAGAAAAAAAGAGGGGGGGGGGAGTGGAGAAACTAGTGGGGGATAAGGCTACTTCGAGAGTATCTTTATTCAGGTTCACTGCAGCCAGTTACCAGGAGGACATCCCTCCCCAAAGGATTTTTATGCCTTGCATTTAGGATAAGCCAGGCCCGATGGTCCTTTCTGAGGTTACAGTTCCTCCACTGATTTCAGCTTGAAGTCATTGATGTACCAATTCCGCACATCCTGAGACTGTCTGTCTGTCCTTCACTCCTCAGTGTCTGTGTAACTGTCCTATTCAGGCAGATCCTGGCCCTGCTGGGCATTCCACTTCTCTCCTCTGTCAAATATAGGGTGAAATAAGGATTACTATAGCCCCCTTCAGCTTGAACATTTCAAGAATGTCTTCTATGTGTGTTCATTTTTCTAAGTGTAAAGAGACTGACTAGGGATTGAACCTAGGGGAATTGTACCTCTGAGCTATACCCACAGCCACATTTTATTTGTTATTTTGAAAGAGATCTAAGTTGTTGGTACTGCGATTACAGGTGAGCACTGCTACCCCCAGCTGAAAAGGTATCTTTGAAACTTTCTATCTGTACTGCCCAGGCAGCTCCAGCTCAGAGACAGGCTGAGTGCTTCATTTCGAAGCTCAGCACACCAAGCCCTGCCAGTCTCTCATACCCTCGGCTTAACGGATTTGCTGAGCAGCTAGGACTCACACTTCCACAGCTTCCCCGTGACCTGCAGGTCTGCACTTGCCAATCAGCATGGGTTGAATCTGAATCTGAATATTAATTCCACCCTCAGGAGCCAACATGTATGGAAAATATTAATGCTTCCTTCAAATGGAATTTTTTGGGAAACAAGGTTGGTTTTTTTTTGGTACTGAGGTTGGAACTCAGGGGCTTTCTATCTCTAAACTACACCTCCAACCTTGTTTTATTTTTTATTTTAAAACAGGATCTTACTAAGTTGCTGAGTGCCTCGCTAAGTTGCTACAGCTGGCCTTGAACCTGTGATACTCCTGTCTCAGCCTCTCAAGTACTAGAATTATACGTATGTATCACCAAGCCCAGCTGGAAACAGATTTTTAATAAAGATTCTAGGTACTGTGCTATAAGAAGAAAATAATCATTTTTCAAGCACCCCATAGAATCATTGTATTATCAAAAGTAAAGAAAAAATAGTGTTTATTTAACTAAACACTAATTTATTTATTTAGTGTTTATTACAGGCACATGCTTGTAATCCCAAGTATGGCCAAGATATGAGGAAACCACAAGAGACACTGCAGAGCCAGGCATGGTGGTGCACACCTATAATCCTAGTATTTAGGGGGCTGAGACAGGAGGATCCCAGTCTCAGCAAGATTCTTAGCAACCTAGCAAGACCCTGTTTCAAAAACAAAAACAAAAAAAAGATAAAATAAAAAAGAGGAGGGTTCAGTTCCTCCTGCCCCCAAAAAAAAAAAAAAAAAAAAAAAAAAGACAAGGCAAGGTTATTCCTTTAATAGCTATGTGTTATTCCTTCTGATGAATGGAGTACACTATCTCCTTGAAATAGACCAAAGAACATCTGTGTCAGTAGTATCTGCATGTTGCTTTATCCCTGCAAAGCCTGCTGGACTAGAACAGTCTTGGGCTCTTCACATCTGACTTTTCTAGACCTTCCAGAACATTCATTTCAAGTGTTGAACCTGAGCTAACCTGTTAAGGCTATATATCGAGTTAAAAATGTAAACACACAATCTCTGAGACCAACAAGGGCAGCTCTCATGGTAACCCAGCCTGCTTTCCTCCTCAGGTCCTCTCTCCTCAGTTTTTAACTGTGTTGCTCCCAATAATGCAGAGTGGACAGGAGAGTGAGTTCTCATTAAGGGAGTGTTTGTCCAGAAGCCTTTAAAGGCATTTAGTATAAAATCTTTATGACTATAAGGTGGCTTTTAATTTTTTTTCCATTTCTCCTTGCAAATAGATTCATCTCTTTAGGTAACAACTGGCTCCATGTTCTGTTTTGCTATGCAGGGGCAGCTTGTCCAGGGTGAGGTTTTCTGGATTGGAGATCTGGCACAGAGGGAAAGAGTAAAGATAATTTACTTTAGTGTAGATGTGGCTATCCTAATTGAGAGGTTTTCCAAAAGGCTGGATTAGCTGCAAACATTCTCAAGAATTGGAATTCATTCCACTGCTTCCTCCCCTCAATGCCACCAGAGGCACCAGGTGATCCCTCAGGGAGGGTGTGCATGCAGAGAGAAGCTCAGAGCTGTGTGTTCGGTATTTGGTCCTGCCAAAGCCACAGGTGAGGTTAGCTGGCATATGAGGGACTGGGGCAGAGACTAGGGTGTTTGGGAAAAGAATATTCAAAGGGAAAAACGTATTCACATGAGAACACAAAAACCTGGCTGGTGCTTTCTTATTGCCCTTGACAAGACCTTCTTGAAAACAATGAAGATCCTAGGACCCTCAATGACCTTCTCCTTCTAACTATTCTCCAATCCATTTTCTTGTAAAGAAATATATTTAGCTGGGCATAGTGGAGCATGCCTGTAATCCCAGTACTTGAGAGGCTGAGACAGGAAAAATTGAAGGTTCACGGCCAGCTTCAGCAACTTCAAGAGACCATTTCTAAATAAAAAATAAAATAAGGCTAGGGGTGTAGCTCAGTAGTAGAGAGCTCCAGGGTTCGATTCCCAGTACAAATGAATGAATAAATAAATTTCCAATTCTTTCCATCCCTGAGGACTGTATGTTCTGCAGAAGGGACTCCAGAAATCTGGATTTGGGGATGGCATTTTTTTTTTTTTTTTTGTCTTGCATACCATCACAGCCACTTTTGCTTTCAAGCGGACAACAGGTTAGTTTTGCCACAGATCTAATTCTTATCACGGGACAGGGAGCAAAGCTTTGTTTTCTGTATCAAAAGTTATTTTACTGCTGTGCTAAATTCCACTGATGGTGTGCAAAGCATGCATTATAAATTATGTACTAATTATATGGCAGACTTCATTATCCCCCTTCTGAAATTATGCAGTCTGCTCCAAACAATTAGCACTTAATTATGCTTCCATATTGTTTCCTAATTGTCCCATGTGTTGGTTTTTATTCTCCATATAGTTTGCGTGCCTCTGGAAGGCAGAGATCAGGACTTCAGTCTCTTTGAACTCTCAACAAGGCAACAGTTGCTTGTCCTAATTAACACTGACATTGGCAGGGTGGGTTTTAAGAAAGAGATGATAGCACAAATATCAACAAATTTGAATTCTTTGGGAAAGGCTGAGCAAAGCCAAAATAAGTATAGAAGAATGATGATGGACATTTAGTAAGTTTATTTATCATCCAAGTCCCCAGAGAACAGGGATCCTCTCTATCTTTGTCACTTTTGCACTCCAGCACTTGGCTCATGGCTTGCAAGCAGCAGACACTTAATGAATCTTTTTAATTAGCAAGTTAATGAATGAATTTCTTGAACTTCTGTTATGCCTAGTTCTTGTGCTAAGTGATGAAGACACAAAGACAGTCTGATCTCTTTAGAAGTTGACAGTCTGGAGAAGAGGGAAATGGCAAAATTGAAAACAAATAGTTACTATAAAATAGGAAAGGAAGCCAGGTGTGGTGGCACAAGCTTGTAATCCCAGTATTAGGAGGCTGAGACAGGAGGATCACAGGTTTGAGGCCACCCTCAACATGTGTGTGTGTGTGTGTGTGTGTGTGTGTGTGTGTGTGTGTGTATGGTACTGGGGATGGAACCCAGGGGCATTCTACCTTTGAGCTACACCCCCAACCCTATTTTTTATTTTTCTTTTAAACAAGGTCTCACTAGGTTGATGAGAGTCTCACTACTTGCTGAGGCTGTCCTTGAACCTATGATCTTCCTGTCTCAGCTTTTCAAATACTGAGATTACAGGCATGTGCCATCATGCCTGGATTAGCCTCAGCAATTTAGTGAGGCTGTCAGCAACTTAGTGAAACCCCATTTCAGAATAAAAATATAAAATAGGGCTGAGGATATAGCTCAGAGATAGAGCACCCTGGGTTCAATCCCCAGTACCACAGGGGGAATATATATATATAATATATATATATATATATATATTATATAACTAGTTATATAATAACTAGTTTTTGTTTTTGCTTTTGTTTTTCTGGTACTGGACATGAAACCCAGGTTCTCATTCATCATAGGCAAGTGCTTTACCACTGAGCTACATGTCCATCCTGAAAGATACTAGAATTCCTTTCCAAGGGCTTTGGTATCAAAAAAGAAAATTGCTAACTGTCCAGGGAGTCAGGGAAACTCACCTTTAAAAATGCAGGAAAGAGCTGGGCGTGGTGGCGCACACTGTAATCCCAGTACTTGGGAGGCTGAGACAAGAGGATCGCAGGTTCACAGCCAGCCTTAATGACATAGTGAGGCTCTCCACAACTTAATGAGACCCTGTTTCAAAATAAAGAATAAAATGGGGCTGGGGTGCAGCTCAGAGGTAGAATGCCCTTGGGTTCAATCCCCAGTACCCCCCCAAAATACAGGAAAGCATTCAATGGGTTTTGGAGGAAGACTAAGGATCTTCTTTTGCAGGAAGAAAGTGTGTAGACATTCTGGCACACCTTGTTTGGGAGGAGCAATTGGAGTACGTTCTGAGAGCTGCGAAAGTCTGTTTTCTGGGCAATCTATAGTTGTCCAGAACACTGAAAGCCAAGGTAAAATAAGGCAAGTATGTAGAGGGTCTTAGGATCCATCTTCTAGGCAATGGGTTCCGGTGAACTTTTTTTTTTTTTTTTCAGTACTGGGGATTGCACACCAGGGGCATGCTACCTCTGAGCTACACCCCCAGCCCTATTTTTAATTCTTTATTTTGAAACAAGGTCTCACTAAGTTGTGGAGGGCCTCACTAAGTAGCTGAGGCTGTGATCCTCCTGTCTCAGCCTCCCAAGTTACTGGAATTACAAGGGTACGCCACCATGCCCGGCTTCCAGTGAACATTTTTGAGCAGGGAATTGATGTGAGTCAATGTGGATTTGGGGAAATCACTGGGGGCAGTGTGGTGGGTGGCCCAGAATGGGAGAAAATGAAGACAGGAAGAACAACTTGAGGGTGGCCCCAGGGGTACTTTGGATTAGAGATTATAAAGGTAGGAAATGCAGTGGTGGAATTGAGAGGAAAAAGGACTAACATGAGAGCTATTCAGAAAGTCAGGTCACAGGAGGACTAAGTGACTAACTGTACGTGGGGAGGTGGGAGGTGGGAAGACAGGAGTCCAGGATGATTTTTGGTTTCCAGCTTTAGTGAATGGAGAACCCAGGAAAAGCAGGAGGACTGGCGTGGTAGGGAAAGAGGTTTTCATTTTGGACAGGAATGAGACCACCTCTTCTCTGTGCGTGTTGACTTGGGATTTGCGTTTCCTATTCAGGCTAGGGAAGATTCTCTCCTTTGTGGGGAGGGAGGAGAGGTTCCCCCCAGGAGGTCAGGACTTCTGACCCAGTGGCAGCTATTTGGGAAGGAAGCAGTTTCTCAGTCAGGAAGCTGTAATCCAAAATGTAGACTTAAGCGAGAGGAGCTACCTAGCTCTCCCTGGAGTCTAATTGTCAAGAAACACTCACCAGGTAGCCGCAGATCAGAATGCAGGTGGATTGCAGCCTACAAGACTCAGAGAAGGTCATATTTAATGAGCCAAGTAACATACTTATATGTTGTCATGTACTTTTTTCATATTTTTATCTTGAATAAAGTCTAGTAAAATACTACAGTCTTATTGTAGCTGTACTATAATGATCCTTTCAAGAGCATGGAAGGATCAGTGTAATTCTTCCTTTCTTCACACCAGTGAGGAACAGCAGTAATTAGGAGAGATGGCCAAGGTGAAGATGAGCTCGGGATAAAGCACAGCGGCTTGGCTTCTCCTTTGTAGAGATTCTCCCTCAATTACCAACAATGAAAGATAAGGATTGGGGACTGGGGATGTAACCCAGTGGCAACAGAGTACTTGTTTAGCATTTACAAGACCCTGGGTTCAAGTCCTAGCAACACACACACACACACACACACACACACACACACGTAAAAATGAGGCTTAATTTTGTGAAGGTAAGTAGATTATGTGGTAGGCACTCTGTAATATTTTGCTGAATGAATGGATAAATGGACTAAGAATCTTAACAGGAGTTTTGTACGGAATTCTATTCTGTTGCTGACCTCATTGCTAGGTGGAGGAAAGCTCCTGAACAATGTTTTCATTAAAGTGCGCCTCACTTTCCTCATCGGTATAATGAATTCCAGTCTTTGGTTTTCCTTTTTGAAATTAATTCTTAATTGATGAGTATATGTGGTTACAGCCTACAATTTAATGTCTTCATATGAATATACAGTGTTAAGTGATTAAATCAAACTAGTTACCATACACATCACCTTACATCCTTATCACTTTTTTGTGTTTGTGGTAATAACATTTATGATCTACAGTCTTAGCAATTTTTTAGGAATACAGTACATTATCAGCTTCAGTCACTCTGTTGTACAATTGATCTCCAGAACTTATTCATCATAATTGAAATTTTGTTCTTTTTGGTCAACATCTCTCCATTTTCTTCCCTAATCTCAGGTAACCATCATTCTATTCTCTACTTCTATTGATTCAATTTATTTTTTAATTTAGTAGTACTGAGGATTGAATCGAGGGCCTTGCATATGCTAGGCATGCACTCTCCCACTGAGCTACATCTTTAGTCCTTTATATTTACAATCTTAAAAAAAAATTTAAAACAGGGTCCTACTAATTTTCCCAGGCTGGCCTTGAACTTGCAATCTTCCTACCTCAGCCTCCTGACTAGCTGGCATTACAGGTGTAGGTCACCATGGCCAGCTAGTTCAACTTTTTTAGATTCCATGGAGCAGTGAGATCATGTGGCATTTGCCTTCCTGTGTCTGGCTTATTTCACTTAGCATAATGTCCCTCAGGCTCACCCATGTTGTTGCAAATGACAGGGTTTTCTTCTTTTTAAATCCTGAATAGTAGTCTGTTTTGTACACGTACCTCATTTTCTTTATCAGTTCATTCATCGATGGACACTTAGGTTGATTCCATATCTTGGCCATTGTGCATGAGCTGCAATGCACATGAAAGTGCAGATATCTCTCTGACATTTCATTTCATTTCATTTCTTTCTTTCTTTTCTTTCTTTCTTTCTTTCTTTCTTTCTTTCTTTCTTTCTTTCTTTCTTTCTTTCTTTCTTTCTTTCTTTCTTTCTTTCTTTCTTTTTTGTGGTACTGGGAATTGAACCCAGAGGCATTCTACCTCTGAGTTATACCCCCAGCTCAATTTTATTTCTTATTTTGAAACAGGGTCTCATTAGGTTGAGAGTCTCACTACTTACTGAGGCTGTCCTTGAGCCTGTCCTGTCTCAGCCTCCCAAGAACAGGAATTACAGGCATGTGCCACCGTGTCTGGCTTGAATTTCATTTCTTTTGGGTACACAGTCATGTGTCACTTAACAGCAGGCATACGTTCTGGGAAATGCACCATTAGGTGATTGTATGAGCATCACTCACATGAACTAAGGAAGCTGAGATGTCACTGGGTGACATAATCTTATGGGACCACCACTGCATATGCGATCCATTGTTGACTGAAACGCCGCTGTGAACCGCATGAGTGTTACCCAGCAGTGGGATCACTGGATTATATAGTAGTTCTATTTTTTGTTTTTGGAGGAACTTCCATACTGTTTCCACATGGTTGTACTAATTTCCATTCCCAACAACAATCTGTAAGAGTTTCTTTATTTCCCACATCTTTGCTAACACTTATCTCTTGTTATTTATTTATTCACTTATTTTTGTGGTACTGGGGATTGAACCCAGAGGCATTCTACCTCAGAGCTACACCCCCAGCCCTATTTTATTCTTTTTTTGAAACAGGGTTTCACTAAGTTGCTGAGTCTGGCTGTGAACCTGCGATCCTCCTGTCTCAGCCTCCCAAGTACTGGAATTACAAGCTTGCACCATCACGCTCAGCTTATCTTTTTTATAATAATCATTCTAACAGGTGTGAGATGATAGCTCGTAGTAGTTTTGATTTATATTTCCCTGATGATTAGTTAATTTGTCTGTTGGCCATTTTTATGTTGCTCTCAGAGAAATGTCTATTCAGGTCCTTTGCCTTATTTTAATTGAGTTATTTGTTTTCTTGCTGTTGAGTTGTTTGTGTTTCTTGTCTATTTTCTTCCGCTTTTTTTTTTTTTTTTTTTTTTTTTTTTTTTTTTTTTTTTTTTTTTTTTTTTTTTTTTTTTTTTTTTTTTTTTTTTGGTCCTAGGCAGTGAATCCAGAGTCGTTCTACTTCTGAACTATACCTCTAGCCCTATTTTATCTTGAAACAGGCTCTAAGTTGCTAAGGGCCTCATTAAGTTGTTGGTCTAGAACCCGTGATCCTCCTGTGTAAACCTCCCAAGTACTGGGATTACCGGCGTGTGTCACCACACCTTGATCCCTCCTTGTATATTTTCTATATTAGCTTCTTATCTGAGGTGTGCTTTGCACATGCCCTGAGTGTATCTTTGAAGGATTTCCTCTCCAGTTTACTTGTGCTAAAAAGAGTGACAGCTTTGTTTCTTGGGCTACATTTGTTTTAAGTTAAAAAATTTTCTCCTGAGCTATCATTTGATGATAGACATTTTTTCAAATCATTATTTTAAACTATAGTTAATTAAAACTCTAATTATACCCAACTTGAGTTATATCATTTACCACATTTAAGGAATATTTTGTTTGTAATCATCCAATAAAACGGTCATTTAAGTTTTACTCAAAAGCATGAATCATTATATTCAGTTTGAATGTTACTGTATGCATTTTTACCAGTTTACTATAATGGGTAATTTTCAGAAAGCTTGCAAATGGACTGAAATGGAGTATAGCTTATTCAGTTTGCATATTTGTCTCATGGAATAAGCAGATAACTAAAGTCTGCACAGCATCAGAACTTTGGAGCAAAGAGCAGTGAAGAGCGGGGATTCCCTTGTAGGAAATTTTACCTTTGTTAACTTTCTGATTAGCAGGTCAACAGCTAAAATTTCTCCCTACCTTCTGGTGGACAAGTTTCCACTAAGCACCTTACAGTTATGCTCTGGGTGGGGATATGATAAAGGTCAATTTGTCCCACATGTTTCTTTTCTTTTCTTATTTATTTATTTATTTATTTTTTGCAGTACTGGGGATTGAACTCAGGGGCATTCTACCTCTGAGCTATACCCCCAGCCCTATTTTTTATTCTTTATTTTGAAACCGAGTCTCACTAAGTTGCAGAGTGCCTCACTAGGTAGCTGAGGCTGGCCGAGAACCTAGATCCCCCGGGCTCAGCCTCCCAAATGCTGGGATTACAAGCGTGCGCCACCACGCCCGGCCCACATGTTTATTTTCACAAACAAGCTGGTAATTTCTGAAAATCACAAAGGAAGACAATTTATATATTATTATATATTTAAGGAATAAAGGATGGTGTTAGTGATTTGGTGATGGATGGGCTAGAAAAGAAAAGTACTGGGCACCATCCCACCCTGACCTTTTCATCCTTTAGCCCCAGGTCAAAGCCCCCTCAATGTGGATATCTCTACACAGTTTGCTGCTTTCTGTTCAAGCAAATGCTCTTCTACCTGACCAATAAGCCCCAAAGCTAGGCTGCAGTATCTCCCCCCCCCCCTCTCTCTCTTTGTGCAACTGGAGATTGAACTCAGAGACAATTTACCTTCAAGCTACATCCCTAGCCTTTTTTAAAAAAAGTGGGGTTTTTTTTGGTTTTTTGCGGTACTGGGGATTGAACTCAGGGGCATTCTACCTCCAAGCTACACCCCCTGTTTTGTTTTGTTTTTTAATTCTTTATTTGGAAACAAGGTCTCACTAAGTTGCAGAGGGCCTCACTAGGCAGCTGAGGCTGGCTGTGAACCCGGATCCTCCAGTCTCAACCTCCCAAATGCTGGGATTACAAGCATGTGCCACCACGTCCGGCTTAAAAAAAAAAAAAAAGTTTTGTTTTGAAACAGGGTTTCACTAGGTTGCTGAGAGTCTTGCTAAGTTGCTAAGGCTGGTCTCAGCTTCCCAAGTATGGGGATTACAGATATGTACCACCATGCCCGGCTCTGCAGTGCCTCTTGTGGTTTCCTTACATTTTAGCCATATTTTATAAATATCCTCTTTACTTAACTCTTGCCAACCTACCCTGACTTGAGTGTCTTTTCTCCAAGTCAAGCGTTGTGACGCATGCCTGTAATTGCAACACTTGGGAGACTGATACAGGAGAATCATAGGTTCGAGGCCAACTGCAGCAATGTAACGAGACCCTGTTTCAAAATAAAAAATAAAGATGGCTGAGAATATAGCTCAGAGTTCAATACCCAGTATCAAGAAAGAAAAAATGTAAAACATACAGTTTCTCTAAAATATGAGGCAACACAGAAACAAAAAGAGAGAAAGTAGGAGGGGGGAAAAAGAGCAGATGAAGGAAGAGAGGTAGAGAGGGGAAAGGAAGATGAAAACTCAAAATCTTCGCTTTTTCAGAGTTGGAGGGATTCTAAAGTCCTAAAGCAACAGATGGAGGTGGAGGCTGTAGTATACAGGAGAAACCACATTGACAGCCACCATTTACTGAGTGCCCACTGTGTACTAGACAGCTGTTTTAGTTACCAGAAGCTGTATCAGAAGCACAATCCTGGGCAGTGGAAGAGAGGTTAAAGAGTGCTTCAGGGGACAAGGACAGCCAGGATGAAGGTGACTTACCAACTGGCTACAGTGTAGTGTCAAACCTGATCACAAGGGACCAACTTCTGAGATGCTGAGCAAAAAACTGCTTCTTGGGACACCATAAAGGGGAGGAAGGGGAAGAATTTATTTAATGAGTTTGTGCCAGTTGACAGGAGCCCAGGAGAGCTGAGCCTGAGACCTGGGGAAGAAGGGAGGACGAGAGACCTGAAGGACAAGAAAGAGGGATCCAACCGAGCACCATAGTGCCTCATGTGCATTCGCTCGAACCTCATGGAGCGGGGCTAGTATACCAGCAGGGACTCTGGCTGCAAGGACAGTAGTCTCCTTATCTGCAGCTTTATTTTCTGTGGTTTTAGTTACCTGCGGCTAACCACGGTCTAAAAGAAGCATGAGGACAGCACAATAAGGTATTTCTGGAGAGAGTGCATTCATAGCTTTTATTACTGTATATTGTTAGAGTTGTTCTATTTTCTTAGTAGTTATTATCGTTAATTTCTTAATGTGTCTAAGTTATAATGTAAACTTTAGCTGGAAGTGTTGGTACTTGTCTATAATTCTGGTGTTTGAGAAGCTGAGACAGGACCCAGGTTCCAGACTAGCCTCAGCAACTTAGACTCTCAGCAGTCTAGTGAGACCCTGGTTTCAAAATAAAAGATTTAAAAAAGGGGGGGACGCTGGGGATGTAGCTCAGAGGTAAAATGCCCCTAGGTTCAGTTCCCAATACTACACACACACACAAGAAAAAAAAAATTAAACTTTTTGTGTGTGTGTGGTACTGGGGATTGAACCCAGGGGCATTCTACCTCTGAGCCAAACCCTGAGTCTTATTTTTTTTATTCTTTATTTTGAAACAGGGACTCACTAAGTTGCGGAGAGCCTCACTAAGTAGCTGAGGCTGGCCGTGAACCCGGATCCTCCTGTCTCAGCCTCCCAAGTACTGGGGTTAGAAGCATGTGCCACCACACCCAGCTAATTAAACTTTTTTATAAGTATGTACATGTAGGAAAAAATATAGTGTACATGGGGTTTGGTACTATCTGAGGTTGCAGGTGTCCACGGAGGGGTCTTGTATTCCTCATGGGTAGGGGGAACACTGTAACATAAACTTGCTGGGAAGGGGAAAGGCCATTTCTTAGCTCAATAAGCAGAATTTAGTAACGAATGCCCAGATAGCTGGTAAAACATTATTTCTGGGTGTGGGCGTTTCCACAAGAGATTAACATTTGAGTTGGTACATTGAATAAAAAAGATATGCTCTCAGGAATGCAGGTGGGCATCTTCCAATCTGTGAGGGTTCACCTAGAGTAAAGGGAGAAAGAAGAGGGGATTTGTTCTCTCTGCTTGAGCTAGGACACCCATCTTCTCCTGCCTCATGTACACTGGAGCTCCTGGTTCTCAGACTTGCAGACTCAGCAGAGATTTATGCTATAGAACCCCCCACCCCTCCTCAAGTAGGCCCTTGTCTCAGACTGAATTACACCACTGGCTTTCCTAGTTCTCTGGTTTGTCGATGGCAGAAGACCAGC
Source organism: Graphiurus murinus (assembly GCA_004027655.1). Lineage (NCBI taxonomy): Eukaryota > Metazoa > Chordata > Mammalia > Rodentia > Gliridae > Graphiurus > Graphiurus murinus. The sequence continues at coordinate 79,614 of PVLC010001881.1, read as the reverse complement.
TTCTCAAAGTCCATGACTGTGTTAGCCAATTCCTATAATTCATCTTGTATATACCTGCATATATCCTATGGGTTATATTTCTCTGGAGTACCCTGACCAGTACACTTGCTTCAGCCTGGACTCTTGTTCTGCTCTCTGCCACAGATTGTCACAAATCAGGGTTGTGACTTTAGCCAAGGCCCGTGAAGACACCAGAGCAGACTTCCCACCAACCCCCAGCCTGGGAGCTTTCTGTAGACCTGAACATAACTTGAACAAGACATGAAAATGTCTTCTATTGAAAGAAACTGAGTTTTTTTTAAAAAGATGTTTGTTACTACAGCAATGCTGACTACACATGGAAATTAATTTAATTCTTACATTGAAACAATCAACAAAATACTCTTTCATATAAGCCATTAAACTAAATTCCAGTAGAGATAATGAAATTTATTGAAGAGAGAAAAATATTCTCTTTGACTGTTAAAAGGAATAGAATCTTCAATGTAACAAGTAAGCAAAGAGACATCACATGGTACATTATGTTTTTACTCTCCATTATTAAGAAACAATTCTTGCACACCATTTACATCATTTGCTTTGATGAGCAAAATGTGAAAATATAAATGAAATTGATGTGGGTCACATTTTTTTTTTTTTTTTTTTGGTACTGAGGATTAAACCTAGGGGCATTCTACCTCTGAGCTACACCACCAGCCCAATTTATTTATTTTTTCTTATTTTGAAATAGGGTCTCACTAAATTGCTGAGGGCCTCACTCTATTGCTGCAGCTAGACTCAAACCTGTGATCCTCCTGTCTTAGCCTCTCAAGTACTGGGATTAAAGGCATGCCCCACTAAACTCGGCTGATGTATGCCATTTCTAAGCAGAGCTTTAATGAAGAGAACTTGAGCAGAAAATGAGATTGCGACACAGGAAGGGATCCTAAACTGATAAGTAATATGGACTCCCCTTGTTGAGCTTTCAAGGAGTGGTCTTCTGGCTGGCCACCCAGTAACCTTTATGATAGTCTTGTCTTAGCTGTGCACGTCCAAAAACTTTATCTCTTCTGTGTGACAGGTTGATCAGGAAAATGTCTCATGCTAATACAATTCATGGAGTATCAATAAGATCATCATGTTTTAATTTATTATTATTATTATTATTGTTGTTGTTGTTATTATTGTTATTTTGTGATACTAGAGATTAAACCCAGGACCATTCTACCTCTGATCTACACCCCTAGCCCTATTTTAATTTTTTGTTTTGAAACAGGGTCTCTCTAGATTGCTAAAATAGCAGTTAAAAGTCTTGCTAAGTTGCTGAGGCTGGTCTTGAACCTGCAATCCTCCTGTCTCAGCCTCCCAAGTACTGGGATTACAGATGTGCACTACCACTCCCGGCATCAGTATTTTAATTTATGAGGTCCAGTCTCCTTTCCAGTGCTGAGATTTTCCTTTCCAGTTCCTCTCTCACATAGTATCTGGGAAGCTAATGATAAAATAGCATCTCAGCTTTGCAAAGCTGGAGCATGGAGTGAGACTGACAGCAACTGCTTGGCTGTGTGAATCAGTCAGAGCCATCAATTCACTCCCAATTCTGCCTCTTAGATTCCCTTTGTTTCTGTTCTATGCTGCTGATCATTCTTACTCCTTGTTGACCCTTTTCTTTAGGTATGCTTATAGAGTTAATCAGTTTTCAATCATACATTTGTTCTTATAATTCTTGGTCTTTTTTTTTTTTTTTTTTTGGTACTAGAGATTGACCCTGGGGGCTTTCTACCTCTGAGCTACACCCCCAGCCCTATTTTTTTTTTTAAACAGGGTCTTGCTGATTTGCTGAGGGCCTTGCCAAATTGCTAAGGTTGGCCTCAAACTTGTGATCCTCCTGTCTCAGTAGCTTATCTCTTAATTCTCAATTGAGAGACAGAGTAAAAAGTAAGGATGGATTTGCAACAGACAGATCTAGGTCCAAATCTAGGCTCCACCACTTACAAGCTGTATGTTTCTTATTACATTTTGAATGATGAAAAAGAGGCATATCTACATCTCTGGGCTATTGTGAAAAGAATAAGGAATGTGATTCTAACCTAGCTGGCACACATAAAAAAATGTAAGATTCTCTTACTTTCTAATTCTATTTAACCATAATACCGAATAATCTTACAATGATGATAAAATAGAAGCAACAATAATACCTGGTAAGCCCTATTAGGTCACTAGTATTGTGCTAGAAATGTATCTGTTATTACTCTTCTCTATGGAGCTCACAGTGATCATTTTGTGCTCTGTTCCTTTTCTTCTCTCTGCTTTTCTATATAAACCATAATTTTGTGTAAAAGCTAGAGATTTTCTGCAGCTCTGATAGCTCTTGGCACTGATAAAAACCTTCCTATCCTACCCCCATCTTGTAATTACAAAGCCTCTTATCTGCACAACAGGATTCTTTCTGAAGTACCTTTTCCATTATCTCGATGCCGGGATTAAGGGTTTATGATGGCTCTCTTTGTATATCAGAAGGAGAGATTAACTCCCAGTTCCCCGCTACATGGTCAGTCCTCCACTAACATTTTATTAGGAGAATCCAGTTCTCTTTCTAACTGTCCAGCTTTGCGATCCACCCAGCCACCTCTGACCACAAGTATACCCACATGCCCACCCACGACTCACTACTGATTTCCTTTATGTAAGCTTTGTTTTTGCTTTTCTTCTCTAGAATAAGAATTCTTTCCTCATTCCCCTTCATCTAAATTCTATACTGTGTGTGTATGTGTGTGTGTGTGTGTGTGTTAGTACATTAGTGCTGGGGATTGAACCCAGGGGTATTCTACCTGTGAGCCACACTCCCAGTTCTATTTTACTTTTTATTTTGAAACAGGATCTCACTAAATGCTGAGGATCTCACTCACATGCCAAACCTATAATTCTTCTGTCTCAGCCTCCCAAGTACTGAGGTTACATGGGCATGTACCATCCACCATGCCCAGCTTAAATCCTACACTTCTTTTAAGGTCGAATTTAAAGACCATTCTTCTAGGACAAAGCAAACCTCAAACCTATATAATATTTGCTTTGCTTTGAAAATCTCCCCAGCCCCAGGTAATAGGTCACATCTCCTGAGCCACCAAAGATTATAATACTTCAAGGATAAGAAAATTGTATTCTATTACATTAATGCTTTTCTCCATCTCTAAGGCTAACTCTGCCAAAAGGAAACAGTAAGTACTTAATAAGTGCTGAAACTAATTACTGTTATTAATAGGCCATGAAACTGGGCACCGCAGAAACTTCTTGGACACCAAAATATTTCAACTCAGTTTGTGAAAAAAAAAAACAAACATACAACAACAACAACAAAACACCTTTGTTTAGTTGATATATATTATATGTAGGGTTAATTTTGCCTTAAAATTCATACATTTTTTTAAAAGCCGGTCAAGTCAAAAAGAGTTCAGGAATTTACAATTAGCCAGGCATGGTGATGCACGCCTGTAATCCCAGTATTTGGGTGGCTAAGACAGGAGGATCGCAGGTTCAAAGCTAGCCTTAACAACTGAGCAAGGCTCTCAGCAACTCAGTGAGAACTTATTTCTAAATAAAAAATAAAATAGGGCTGGGGGTGTAGCTTGAAGGTAGAATATCCCTGGGTTCAATCCATAGTACAAAAACCAAAAAGCTATATTAGGAATAATTAAAAGTGTGCCTAGCTTAATAAGAACCATGTAATGAAGAAGGGAGATAATTGTTTAAAGTTCAGTCTCCAGATTAGTTGACAGTTTAATTTTCTGAGTGTGAACTGTTCCATCTTTTGGAACTTTTCATAATTGTGCATACACATCTTATACAAGATAAGAGAATGATATACAAACCAAGATGTGTTTAAGTAACCACTACCATTCTTCTTCATATCTTAAAAAAGAAGGTATAACTCTAAGTATCAATAAATTACATGATTTATTTTTTAATTTTTTTTTTTTTGCAGTACTGGGGATTGAACCCAGGGGCATTCTACCTCCAAGCTACACCCCCAGCCCTATTTTTTTAATTCTTTATTTTGAAACAGGTCTCACTAAGTTGCAGAGAGCCTCAATAAGTAGCTGAGGCTGGCTGAGAACCCTGATCATCTGGTTTCAGCCTCCCAAGTACTCGGATTACAAGCGTGAGCCACCACACCCGGCTTACATGGTTTATTTTTAATAGGAATATAAAGCACAGTATCATACATCATACCTTCTTCTGTGTGCTGACTTAGATAAGTGGGTAGGCCTTTGTTAATGAACTTCTCTAAGAAACCGAGGTAAACAAAACAGTTGTGGACTGGAATCTTCCTGGAGCTCACTTTGGGACAAAATCACATTGCAAGAATAAAATATTCACTGTTCACATCCTTCTGTGATCATGCATCGTGGGAAGGACAGACACACATTAGTGTGACCTGAATACTTCTTAACAGAAGGAGTTCTTTGCCAAGGTACCGAGTTGAGCCCAACATTCAGCTCTGTCCTCATGGCAGCTGAGGAAGGATGACGATTTATGTGTCTCCTGTTATTTGACATTTTAAAAATCACCAGTTCAGCCAGGCACATGCCTGTAATCCTAGTACTTAGGAAGCTGAGACAGGAGGATTGCAGGTTTGAGGCCAACCTCAGCACCTTAGCAAGACCCTCAGCATCCTAGCGAGACCCTATTTCTTTCTTTCTTTCTTTTTGCAGTACTAGGGATTGAACTCACCGGCATTCTACCTCTGAGCTATACCCCCAGCTGTATTTTTTATTCTTTATTTCGAAACCGGGTCTCACTAAGTTGCGGAGTGCCTCACTAGGTAGCTGAGGCTGGCCGCAAACCCGGCTCCTCCGGTCTCAGCCTCCCGAATGCTGGGATTACAAGCGTGCGCCACCATGCCTGCCTGGCTCGAGACCCTATTTCAAAACAAAAAATAAAATAGAACCAGAGGTGTAGTTCGGATGTAGAACACCCCTGTGTTCAATCCCCAGTACCCAAACCAAGCAAACAACAACAACCCCAGTTCTTTGTTAAGTGGCCTTCTTACCAGTTTCAAACTGTGAGTCACTGAGCCTGGAACAATGAACAGCTAAGACAAGATGAGCCTTCAATGGAAATTTCAAAATCATATGGCTTTTCCTGTCAAGTGCAAGAGCATAATGTTCCAAGATAATTCTGTAAGCTACTTTCACAGGGAGCAAAAGTGACTTTATTTATATCACCTCCTGTATAGTGATACAAAGCAATAAATAGTGAAGAGGACTTCAGTGAGCTGTTTGTTTTTGTTTTGTGGTTCCAAATTGAGTTCCAGGGAGTCAAGTCAGCAAAGCTAATCCCTATCTTATTATTTTTTCTAGTCTTCTTTCCCTGTGTTCTATTTTGGTCTAAAAAGTAAATTATTTATGGTAACATTTTGTCAACCATAAATACGTTAACATTTTTCAAACACTGCACACTGTCGTGTTTGCTGCTGAGAGTAGATTAGTTGTCTCTTCCTCTGCTGCAGTTTGGCCGCAGTGGCCCATGTACGGGAGCCACATTTCACAGTAATACAAAACACGGGCTTTCCGGGGCCTCGGCAGAGGGTCACGGTGGAAGATGATGGCAGGTCTGGACTGAATTGTGCCTGTAACTTGTCTTCCTTTTCAGGTGAGACCCTCTGAGGTCCATTGTCTCTACTGTCTCCAGTCTGGGCCAGGGCAATGTGCTATTCCACTTTTCAACTCCAACCTGAACAATCTTTCTCTGGTTCCCCTGAGTATTCAATGGAGTCACTCATTTAAAGATATTTAGTCAAGGCTTAGATCTGTAATCCCAGTAGTTGGGAGTTTGAGACAGGAGTTTGAGACAGGAGGATTGCAGATTTGAGACCAACCTCACCAATTTAGTGAGACTCTGTTTCAAAATAAAAAATAAAAAGAGCTGGGAGTGTAGATTGGAGGTAAAATGCCTCTGAGTTCAATACCCAGCACGCACACACACAAGATAATAAAGATAGTTCATTCAGCATCTTTGCCTGCTGGATCTTCTTCCCAGCCCTGAGCAGCAGGGCTGAAAGAGGCAGACAGGATTCTTTCCCTCATGGAGCTGTCATTTTAGTGGGGGAGATACGAGAAGCACACACAGGGAGAGGAGAGCTGTCCTTCCTGGTAAGTGCCATTAAGAGGCTGCTCAGTGCTTACAAGAAGACTTTGCATACATTAAGGGAGAGTAAGAAGAAATTATTACAGAAGACACAAATAATTAAGTGTTTACACAGGATGCTTTACAAAACATAGGGTTTTTTTTTTTTTTTTTCATTTTTAAATGACTGTGCTCTCTAGCTTCACAGAGGTTGCCACCAGCCTCCCTTCTTCCTAAGCAGTCCCAGCCACCTTGCAGGGTAACCCTCAAAAGCTGTTCTAATGCTAGACTGGAATCCTAGACCCAACATTTCCTCTTTTCTTTTCTCTTCTTTCCCTCCCGCCTGCCTGCCTTCCTTCCTTCCTTCCTTCCTTCCTTCTCTCCTTCATTCCTATCTTTCTTTATTTCATTTGTGGCACTGGGGATTGAACCCAAGGGCATTCTACCTCCAAGCTACACCTCCAGCCCCATTTTATTTTTATTTGGAAACAGAGTCTCACTAGGTTGATAAGAGTCTCACTACATGCTGTGGCTGTCCTTGAACCTGTGATCCTCCTGTTTCAGCCTCCCAAGTACTGGGATTACCAATTACCAGCATGTGCCACCACACCCAGCTCATTTCCTCTTTTCAAACTTTGTTGCCAGAAACGCTTAATTTCAAACAAGTCAAGACCCAGTGTATTACCTAATGCAGTCTGTACCTCCACTAGTCTCTGATTTAGTTTTAGGATGCTCAAGTGGAAAGAGCTTCTTGGGCCAGGTGACTGCCCAGGACTCGGAAATGAAGGAAGTATGGTTGCTCAAGTTTCACCATAAAATCAAAACAACTCCTCCTCCTCCTCCTCCTCTTCCTCCTCTTCTTCCTCGGGATTGAACCCAAAGACATTGTACTTTTTTTTTTTTTTTGTGGTACTGGGGATTGAACCCAAGAGCATTCTACCTCTGGGCTACACCCCTAGCCCTATTTTTTATTCATTATTTTGAAACAGAGTCTCACTAAATTGCAGAGGGCCTCCCTAAGTAGCTGAAGCTGGCCAAGAACCCAGATCTTCTGGTTTCAGTCTCCCAAGCACTGGGATTACAAACGTGCACCACCACGCCCGGCTAGGACATTCTACTTCTGAGCTACACTCCCAGTCCTTTTCATTTTTTTTATTTTTAAACAAGGTCTCACTAGGTTGTTGAGGTCCTTACTAAGTTGCTGAGGCTGTCCTGGAACCTACAATCTTCCTATCTCAGCCTCCCAAGTACTGGGAATATGGGCATGTGCCACCACACCAGGCTTAAAATTTCTAAGAGATCAGAATAGAAATAATCAGTCTCCTTGGTGATTCTCAGGCAGATAAAGACCCTAATAATACAATAAAAGAAGTTTGCATATCTATGTAATGTGCCATTATAACATGGACATTTGTTTGCAGAGAGGGCTAGAAATTAGCAGTCTAAAGGGCTAATGGCTGACTCTTTGTGGACAGGATGCAGGGGCTCTCCCTAGCAGATGTACCCACTAAGTATAAAAAAGAAGGAATCAGGCAATTAAAGCCTTATGCTATTAAACATTTGAATTATATTATCCTTTTCTCTGAATCTATGCCCATCAAGAAACATTCTATGATTTGGCTTCCCAAATTCACAGAGAAAATAAGGCCTCCATGAAATCTGGGTCCACATGTCAGTTATATTTCTTACTGAAATGAATAAATCAGAGTGTTGATTAATATAATTCAATGCCTTGTCAGCATTTCCCCCATCTGATCAAATGTGGAACATTGACCATATTTAGTTTCTAAGTTCCAAAAAGCTATGGGCAACACTGGGAATTCATTTGACCATGCATCCATTCAACTGAGTGCCTTCGGAAGTTTCTTACAGCCCAACCACTGTACTTAAAAACACAGTATTGAACAAAATAGATTGATCCTGACTATCAGTGAGCTTTCAAGCAAATACATACAATAAAATGTGACAAGGCTTTGATGTTTGAAGAAGGAAAAAAATTGAGTCTCAAAAGAAATGACTAAGCCAGGTGTGGTAGACATGCCTGTAATCCCAGTACTCGGGAAGCTGAGATAGGAGGATCACAGGTTTGAGGCCAGCCTCAGCAACTTATTGAAACCTTTGGCAAGACTGTTTCAAAATAACATTTTTGTTTTCCTGTACTTAGGATTGAACCCAGGGGCATTCTACCTTTGAGTTACACCCCCAGTCATATTTTTTATTCTTTATTTTTGAAGCAAGATCTCACTAAGTTGTCGAGGGCCTCAACTAAGGCCTAAGTAGTTGAGGCTGACCACAAACCTGCAATCCTCCTGTCTCAGCCACCCAAATACTGGGATTGCAAGCATATGGCACCACACCTGGCTAAAACCACGATTTAAAAAAACAACAACAAAAAAACTGGAAGTGTAGCTCAGAAGTAAAATTCTCCTGGGTTCAATCCTCAGTACCCAAAATGAAAACATTAATTAATAATAATAAAAAAGAAATGATTAGGTTCAAGAGTGCTTTCTGGAGTAAATATATGTAAATAGAGACCCGAATCAGGAGTTTTTCCAGTGAATGGGGTGGGAAAAGAGAGAAGATAATGGAGGAAAGGAGGAGAGTCAGGGGAGAGAAGAGCAACAGAGACAAAGTCAGTTAAGCGGGACTTTACTTAAATGCTGAGGGAAAGCAAGAGAGAAGGCAGATGCAGGGCCTGGAGAGCGAAGTTGAAGGAATCAGGGAGTCATCCTTGCGGCCACAGGGAGCCCCTGCATAGCTTAGCAGTGAGCTTACATAATTAGATTTGCATGTTGAAAAATCTCTGGCTGTGCAGCGATTGAATTAGGGAAGAATGAGAGGTGGGAGTGGACTTAACTGGGGCCTGAGGCCAATCTAAAGGCCATCATGATTTGTGTGAGAAGCCATGGTGTGTTGAGGGAGAAGCAGGGATTGAGAGAGACGTGCGTGGACCTGACAGACACTCAGAGGAAGCACCGAGAGGGCTCAGTGAATGATGAAGTCTGGGCCGGTGATGAGGGGGATGAGGACGATTTGTGGGCTGCTGCCTTGGACAATTGAGTGGATAGCAAGGAAACAATCTTCCGACCCTGATGCTGACCTTTGATTCCCAGTCCTTGGGAGGCTGAGACAGGAGGATCGCAAGTTCAAGGCCAGCCTCAGCAACTTAGCAAGACTCTGTTTCCAAATATTCAGACTTTTGTTGAACATACTCCAAAGGAGAAAGATGTGCCCATATGAAGCGAAGGGTCCTTTCCACCAGCATACACAGAGGAGAGAGGAAAGCCTGAGATGGAAAGGACTAGCCCAGTTTAGGACTTGCTGACCATCAGTAGTAAAGAAACCCCTATGCTGCTTAGCATGGAAGCACTTGGAAAAAGATCCTTGCTGCTTCTCTCCCCGGGATTCCAGGAGACACACACCTCCTAGTACTGAGACACCAGATGATACAATGACTGTCGGTATATTTCAAATATTTTTCTTAGTTTCTGATTTTCTTCTTTGTATTTATATCCCTTCCAGAATGCTTTTCTTCAACATTTATCTTCTTCCCTTTTCTTTATTTCATTGCCTTTATTACCATATCATCCTGCAGTAGTCAGAGTCCTCCAGAACCATAGGATACAGAGAGGCCTATGAGGAGATTTATTTAGGGAATTGGCTCATAGAGTCATGAGGCCAAGAAATCTTCCATATCCAAGCTTGCCATATCCAAGCTTGGGACCCAGAAATGCCACCGGTGTAATTCAGTCTAAGTTGGAAGGCCCGAGAATGAAGGAGCTCCTGGAAGAAGTCTTGAGCTCCGAAGGCTCAAAAGCTAGGAACTCTGATGCCCAAACACAGAAGATGAATATCACAGCTTGAGAAGAGAGAAGCAGAATTTGCTATTCCTCTGCCTTTTTGTTCAATTCAGGCCTTCAATGGATTGGATGATGCCTGTCCACACTGGTGAGGGCAGATCCTCTTTACTCAGTCTACTATTCAAATGCAAAGCTCTTCTGGAAACACCCTGTATGAGTCCATTTTCTAATGATATAACAAACTATCTGAGACTGGGTACTTTATAAAGAAAAGTACCCAGTTTTATTTGAAAAGAGTTTTATTTGGCTCACAGTTTTGGAGGCTTGAAGTCCAGACAGCATGGTGCTGGCTCTTGGGAGGGTCCTCCCGGCTGCATCACATCATGGTGGACGACATCAAGGCAGAAGCACATGCAAGAAGGAGAGAGCACATGGCTAATAGGAAGCAAGAGAGAGCAATTCAGGGGTCAGGCTTGCTCTTTAATGTAACTCTCGCAAGAACTAACTGGGGTTCTACAAAAACTGCTAAATCTTTTCTGAGAGCCATGCCTCCAAAGACTTCCTACTAGGCTCAACCTCTTTTTGGAGTGGGGGTACTAGGGATTGAACCCAGAGTATTCTACTTCCAAGCTACTCTCCAGCTCTACCATTGCTTGCTTTAATTTTTAAATTTGGATATGGTATCTCATTAAGTTACTAAGTTTCTTACTAAGTTGCAGAGAGTGGCTCAACATGTGATCCTCCTGTCTCAGCCTCCCAAGTACTGCAATTACAGTTGTGTCCCACCATGCCCAGCTAGGTTCCATCTCTTAAAGTTCATACCACTTTTTTACATTGCCACAGTGGGGAGCATGTTTCCAACACATGAACTGTTGTGGGGACACACTTAAACCATATTCAAACCATAGCATACCCTCACACACACATCCAGAAAAAAATTCTATAGGCTATCTGGGATCCCTCGGCGCAGTTGAGTTGATACACAGCCTTCAGACTGGTCTAATGTAGGTTTTTTTTTTTCTGTGTGTGTGGTAATGGGGATTGAAGCCAGGACCTTGAAAATGCTGGGCAAACACTATCACTGAGCTACACCCCAGCTTTTGAATGCTCGAGTTCTCAGGTTTTTTAAAAAAAATTTCTGAGTTTGGTTAGGAATACTATCTCCTTAATTGCATCTTAATGCTCTTTTATTCCTCATAAATTATTGAATCCTGTACACTTTCAGCTAACCCTCCCCCCTGCCTGCCTTGCAAAGGCCACTGTTTTCATGCTGTGGTTTTATGCGTGTCTCCTCCTCAGCATTCCAAATGCCAATATTGAGATTAATACTTTTGGATGTTTCAAGGATTATTTAGCATTTCAGCAACTCTGGTCTATTTCTTCAATTTGCAGAGAAAAATAGATTTAGTTACTTTAACTTTTTCTCATGAATTTGAATTTTATATTTTGGGCAATGAGAGAAAACTGTAGACACTAAAATATATGTAGAAAAAATGCTATGATGTCTGTGTTAGTTGACTTTTTGTTGCTGGGACAAACACCTGAGAAGAACAGAGAGGAGGAAAGCTTTATTGTGGCTCCTGGCTTCACAGGTTTCAATCCATGGCAGAGGAAAGTTGCTCAGCTCATGGTAGCCAGGAGGAGCCAGGGACAAGAAACATGCCCCCACCAACTCACTTCCTTCACTACCTATAGTTTCTTCCTCCTCCCAGTAGTCCATGAATTAATCCAGCAATGAAGCTGGAGCTCCCATGCATGATCACTCCCCCAGCAGGCCCCTACCTCTGAACATTACTGCATTAGGGACCAAGCCTTCAACACAGGAGACTTGGTGCCATATTCAAACCATAACAGTGTCTATACTGAAAATAATTATCAAAAAAGATAAAACATGCCGGGTGTGGTGGCGCACGCTTGTAATCCCAGCATTCGGGAGGCTGAGACCGGAGGATCCGGGTTCGCGGCCAACCTCAGCTACCTAGAGAGGCACTCCGCAACTTAGTGAGACCCGGTTTCAAAATAAAAGAATAAAAAATAGGGCTGGGGGTGTAGCTCGGAGGTAGAATGCCCCTGTGTTCAATTCCCAGTACCGCAAAAAAAAAAAAAAGATAAAACATTATTCCGTAAGCTTGTGGTGGTCTTCCTATTAGGGCTTTGAAAAGAGGGATGCATAAATAAATCATCAGCAATTTCCAACGGACTCTCAGCACCTCCTGGAAGTCCTAACATGTTTCTCTGGCTTGCTTATTTTCCCTTTCTATTGGATGAGTGTTCTGCTTTCCTCAAATGTCTAATCCTTTCTGGTCTTTTCTCACTCTTAGCTTCTTAGAGTAAATTGAACCCATCAGGCAAGAACTCTCTCAACATCCTATGATGTTGAGAGAGTTGAGATCCTGGCACCTGCCTCCAGCCTCTCCATGCTCTGTTGTGTCAGGAGGTCTCTCTTCTCGACCCACTGGTCTCCACTCCTGCCATGTTTGCAATGATCTCTTCACTCTTCTGTGGCGTCACCATTTCCAGTTCATCTGGATTCTTCCCAGGACATGCTCATGTTCCTCATCTTAAAACAAAGTAAAACTAAAGACTATGCTTTGGTCTGCAGTCCCTCCAAAACCTACCTATTAACATTTTTATTAATGCAAAACAAAATGGTTTCTTTTAGAACGAACTTTGCTGAGAGATGTACTTCTATTCCCTCACTTCTCATTGCTCCGTCACCTCGATCACACTGGGTAGTGTATATGTCAGGATCATGCTGTCGATATCAATCCATGCACATTTTGCCTGATTTCCAATCAGCATTCAGCACAGTTGAATTTACTTTCCTTCTTAAAACTTTCATCCTTTGGCCATTTAAATGTCAAGATTCTTTAATGTTTTGTCCTAAACTCTGTTCTTATTTTAGACTCTCCTTGAGATCGCTATAACTCTCAGCTCTGCTGATAGCTTTGACCACTGTCTACATGGTAATGACTTCCACATTGATGCTGCTACCTCAAGCTTCTATTCTCATCTCTAGAGCTTGTCTACTTTACTTCTCTGCTTGGATCTTAAAGGTTTCTGAAGCTTAACATGTTCAAGGCTGAATTTGTTATCTTCTTGCTTAAAGCTAGTCCTCTTCCACTACTCCCTAACTCAGTGACTGGAACCACCGCGCAGGTGCACAAGCAGAAACCCAGGTGTTGTTCTCAACTATTGCTGGTCGTGGCCTTCCAAATTCAGTATAGCACAATTCTGTTGGTTTAACCTCCTACGTGGGTCTTGAATTTTCCTCTGCTGTTACACTCTAAACAACTGCTAAGGATCTTCAATGAAACCAGGTAGCAACCAGAATTGTTGAGTTCACCTGCCTTCTACCTTCAGATTTAACTAGTACCAGTGACCAAGGACTTCCATAGGACCTAATAATGAACCATGGATAACAATAAAGTGATTGCATAATGACTTATAAACAAAATGAAAATTTATAAATATTTAAATTCTTGCATTATTTATTATTTACTATTTTTACTTAACTTATATTCTGATTAAGAATGGCATTTAAAAAATAATCAGAGTGGCCAGGTGTAGTGGCACACACCTGTAATCCCAGTACTTGGGAGACTGAGACAGGAACATCATAGGTTCAAGGCTAGCCTCAGCAACTTTGCAAGGCTTTCATCAACTTAGTGAGACCCTGTTTCAAACTAAATAATAAAATAGGGCTGGGGTTATAGGTCAGAGGTAGAAAGCCCCTGGGTTCAATTATAGTACCCAAAGTAAAAATAAAAAGTAAGAATATAATTGATAACAATTATTTAATGGCAAGTGAGCCTGGCAAAGATTAAAATAGTCTGAGATAGTACACTGAGCAGATTCTTTTTTAAAAAAGATTATGCACCAATAAACAAAAGTAAATTGCAAAATTCTATTTTACATAAACTCAATTTAAAGCTTAAAGAAAAGTAAATACTAAATGAAAACATTTTAAATGAAAACCGAATACAAATGAGGTTCAAATGAGGAAATATGTGTTTTCAAAGGTTCCTCATCAGGCAATGTAATACAATATACAAGTAGCACACATGATTAACCAGTCTGCCCATCTCTTGGCGAGAGGGCACCCTATGTGCAGGAGTAGTTTTAACATGAAAAAACCTTCGCTTTCAGCAGTACAGCCTGGGCAGCCAAAAGCTCTTCATTATCACAATCAGCGGCAGCCCATGAGTAACCATGACAACAGCCTCTGTAATGGGGAGCCACGTGCCTCTTGGAAAATGATATAGTTCAAGGTCAGACTCTGCATTTATAAAAAGGCCTTGTCCTGTGCCTTGGCATAAGACTGTCATTGAGCAGCAGCCAAATCTGAGGCTCCCCCAACCTGAGGTCATTGGCCAAATTTCTCTCCTCCAGGTTTCTCTCCTGTGGGTCCAGCCAGTACTTCCTGCTTCTGTCCTTTCTGCCTCAGACCACATGGATTCCTCCATTTCCTGGAAAGCATTCTGCTGGGGCTGGAGTTGGACTGGAGATCCTTGCACTTTGTAGCTCCATCGCTAGGTCCACCATGCCTGGTAGCTCCTTCCATTATGAACAACGAGACCTTGGATGGAGCCTTATTCTACCTTTTGAATTTGTTGGGTTTTCTTTCTCTGTGATTCCTTTTTTTTTTTTTTTTTGCAGTACTGGTGATTGAACCCAGGGGCATTCTACCTCCGAGCTAAATGCCCAGCCCTATTTTTTATTCTTTGTTTTGAAACAGGGTCTCACTAAGTTGCAGAGTGCCTCACTAAGTAGCTGAGCCTGGTCTCAAACCTGGATCCTCCGGTCTCAGTCTCCCAAATGCTGGGATTACAAGCATGCGCCACCACACCCGGCTCTCTGTGATTCCATTTTACCTCTTTTTGTTGGTTTACTTTAACCTCTCTTTTATTTAACTCATTGTTTTAGAGTTTAGAGTACATATTTGAGATTGGCAAACCTTAGCCCATGAGCCAGCATACATTTCTCATTTAACCCTTCCCCAATTCCCACCCCACTCCCGCCTCCTCCTTCCTTCTCAAGTTCAGTTTAGTTATTGACTTTGATATGTTCATGAAAGTACATCATGCTCATTAGGGTGTCCCTGCTCCCCCCTCACCTTCCTTTAAGTCAAGTTCTTTGCTCATCTAAGGTTTCTCCTTCTTCATCTGGAGTCCCTCTTATGTCCCACTTTCTCCGTAGCTTCCACATATTAGGGAAAGCATATGATTTTTTTACTTTTTGTGACTGACTAATCTCACTTAACATAATGTTTTCCAGTTCTATCCATTTCCCTGCAAATAACATGATTTTGTTCTTCTTTATGGCTGAGTAAAATTCCATTGTGTACATATCCCAGTTTTGTAATCATTCATCTGTTGATGGACATCTTGGCTGGTTCCATAGTTTGGCAATTGTAAATTGTGCAGCTATAAACATAGATACACATGCATTGGTCTGATAGTTTGGTTTCCATTCTTTTGGGTAGATACCCAGAAGTGGTATTACTGGGTCATATGGTAGGTTCATTCCCATTCATCTGAGGATCCTCCATATTGTTTTCCAAAGTGGTTGCACTAATTTGCAATCCCACCAGCAATATATTAGGGTTTCCACTTCTCCACACCCTCGCCACTGTTGAAGGTGCGGGGATACACCGCCTGTGTTAGGCTGTGGAGTTCGGGAGTTGCTTATTCCACTTCTGGTTGCTGGGAATGCAGAAGGTCCTTAAATATCTCAGTGTTAAGAGACTCTGGGCGGCTGGCTCAATGGCAGCTGCTGCTCTGCAGCGTGGCACCGCTGCCACTCGGATGGGCTCCTTTGCTCTCCCTGGTTGGCTTTCTGGGTTCTGTTCAGCTGTACTCCAGTTTTTGTAGCTTTGTTCACTTTTTTGTTGCTTTTTTTCTTCTGTCAAGAAGCTGCTTTTATGGCAGATTTGATTCGAGCTCACAGTGCCTGAGGAGAGGTGTTTCACTAAGACACCATCTTCCCAGAAGTCTCCACCACCTATTTTGTAAATAAAGTTTTATTGGAATACAGCCATACTCACTAGTATATTCATTGTCTCTGGCTGCTTTTGCACTACAACAGCAGAGTTGAGTAGCCATGGTCAAGATGGCCTAAGAAGCCTGAAGTATGTATCCCCCAAGCCTTTACAGGAAAAGCTTGCCAACCTTTGATAAGTGAATATTGATAAATCAATATTCAAGTAATGTTATGCTACTTCATATATACCTGCAACAGTAAACTCTCAATATCCTGGCTTGATCTTTGTTCTACTGTTGTTAAGACTGTATTTCAGCCAGGCATGGTGGTGCATGCTTGTAATCCCAATACTTGGGAGGCTGAGACAGGAGGATCGCAGGTTCGCAGCCAGCCTCAGCAACATAGTGAGGATCTCTGCAACTTAGTGAGACCCTGTTTCAAAAGAAAGAATAAAATGGGGCTGGGGATGCAGCTCAGAGGTAAAATGCTCCTGGGTTCCATCTCCAGCACCACAAAAACACACATATACACACACATGACTGTATTTCTATTTATTTATTTATTTATTTATTTATTTATTTATTTATTTATTTATTTTTATTTTTATTTTTGTGGTACTGGAGATTGAACCTAAGGTCATTATACCTCTGGTCTACACCCCACCCTCATTTTATTTTTTTTATACTGAAGTAGGGTATCACTAAAATGCTGAGGGCCTCTCACTAAAACTCTTGCTGAAACTCAGCTTGAACTTGTGATCCTCCTATCTCAGCCTCCAATTACTGGGATTACAGGTGTTTGCTACCATGCCCAGTTGTATTTATAAAACCCATGATGCATTGTTGTTATTTTTCTTTTACAAAATTAATGTTTAAAGACATTCTTTTCTTTCTTTCTTTTTCTTTTTTTGTACTGGGGATTGAACCCAGGGGCATTCTACTTCAGAGCTATACACCCCCACCCCTATTTTTTATTCTTTATTTTGAAACAGGGTCTCACTAAGTTGCAGAGGGCCTCACTAAATAGGTGAGGCTGGCCGCGAACCCGGATCCTCCTGTCTCAGCCTCCCAAGTACTGGGATTACAAGCGTGCGCCACTACACCCGGCTAAAGACATTCTTAAAATACAAAAAAATAGTATTTTATATTTATCCTCCATATGTTTACTATTTCTGGTGTTCTTTATTCCTTGATATAAACCTAGATTTCCATATTATACTTCTGCCTGAGGGAGTTCCTTTAACATTTCTTGACATGTAGACTTAGTGGTGATGAATTCTTTCAGCTTTTGTACATCTGAAAAAGTCTTAATTTTGCTTTTGCTTTTGAAGATGTTTCCACTAGATGTAGCATTTTCCTTGACAGCTGTTTTGTTTTTTAGTATTGCTCCACCGTCTTCAAGTTTCCATTGTTTCCACAAGAAGTTTGCTGTCATTCCCATTTTTGTCTGCTGTACATGTATCTTCTTTCTCTAGTTGCTTTTTCTCCCCTCTTTATTATTGGATTTAACAATTTGGTTTTGATGTGCTTTGTTGTAACTTTCTTCATGTTTCTTGTGATTAGGCTTTGAGTTCTTAAACCTATGGATTTATAATTTGTACTAAATTTGATAAATTTTCAAGTTTTATTTCTTCAAATAATTTAAAAGCCTGTGCTTCCTTCTCACCAGACTCCAATTACATAATTAGACAGAAGTTGTCCCAAAGCTCAATTATATTGTTATTTTTCTTTAAATCTCTCTCTCTCTCTCTGTGTTTTAGTTGAAATAGTGTGTATTATTCACTTTACATTTCCTAAACTTTTTCTTCTGTACTTTATAATCTGGTGTTAATCTTATTGAGTATATTTTTTATTTTGGATATCAATTTTTTATCCTTAGAAATTTTAATTTGGGCCAAGTGTGGTGGTGCACGCTTGTAATCCCAGATTTTGGGAGGCTGAGACCAGAGGATTCGGGTTTGCAGCCAGCCTCAGCTATGTAGTGAGGCACTCTGCAACTTAGTGAGACCCTGTTTCAAAGAATTAAAAAAAACAATAGGGCTGGGGGCATAGCTCGGAGGTAGAATGCCCCTGAGTCCAATCCCCAGTACCGCAAAAAAAAAAAAAAAAAAATTTAATTTGGTCTTTTTTTATACTTCCCATGTCTCTTTTTAACATGGTCATTCTTTCCTTTGCCTTTTTGAACATATAAACTATATATTTACTATCTAAATGTCCTTGTCCATTAATTCTATCCTTGATCTAATTTCTGGGTCTGTTTATATTGGTTGATATTCCTTCCTGTTATGCATTATGCCCTCCCCTTTATCCTTTATCCAGTAATTTTTTATTAGATGCTAGATATTGTAAATTTACTTTGCTGAATGCCACATATATGTACATATATACATATAAAATATATTCTATAAAATATATTTTTTTCTTTTTTTTTTCCCTTGAAACATTATTGACCTTTTTCTTGGGATGCAGTTAAGTTACTTAGAAATTGTTTTGATCTTTTTAAGGCTGGCTTTTATACTTTTGAGGTGGAAATAAAGCAATCTTGAGTAAGGTTAGCTTGGCCCAGGTACTGGGACAACACCTGATGAGCATGTGCGTGTCCGTCCCAGTGCCCTGTGGATTACACAGCTTCTCCAGTCTGGCTGGGGACATCGACTGTTCCCTGCCCTGTGTAAGCTCTGGGCATTGCTCTGCCCTGTCCTTAGCAGAGGTTCTTTCCCCAGCTATAGGTTTTCATATCCATAAGCTGTTTACTACTCAGCTGAAGGTTTGAGCAAGGGTACTTTGCACATCTTGAGTTCTCTCTCTCTCTCTTTTTCTGCATAACTCTTTTCTTTCCATGTACGTCTCTCTTCTCTTGCATTCCACCCTCTGAATTCTAGCCATCTTGATCTTAAATTCTCAACAGTCACTTCACTTCAACTCACAAGGACTGCCAGGCTCTGAGTCCCCCTCCGTATCTCCCCCATGTGATGTTCAGGAACCGCTCCCCAGGTCATAAATTGGGGCAGTACAACAGAAAAGTTTATTTTACTATTTAACTTTTTATTATGGAATTTTTCAAACATCCACAACAGTAAAGAGAATAGTATGAGTTCCCACATGCCTATTATGCAGTTTCAACAATCTTCAAAATATCTTAAATCAATGTCATCTATTTTCCTAATGTCATTCTTTGGCAGTTTGAAGCAAATCTCAGAAAATACATGTTTTATAAATACTTTTGTGTGCATATCTGAGGGATAACTAGTAACAGCTTTTTTTTTTTTTTTTTTTTTTTTTTTTT